>OZ022579.1:8178177-8426985 GCA_963669155.1 Arbacia lixula
GTTGACTGTAGGCGTACGGTGGCACTATGTGTGTGTGTGTCTGTCTGTTTGTCTGTCTGTGTGTTTATCTGTGTCTGTGTGTGTGTGTGTGCGTGTGTGTGTGTGTGTGTGTGTGCGCGCGTGTGTGTGAACAATCTGGAGAGCTAGAGCGAGCACGCACGCACACTGGTTGTTATTCCGCGCGTGCTGCTAAGGTCAAGGGTCAAATGACGCGGGACTTGGCTACGCTATATGTTCACATCTTTAGTAGATCCTATAGTGCGTGCGCAAGATGGAAGAACAAACAAGATTTTCGAATTCTTATCATATCGGAAGTTCTAACTTCAAAGTCACGCCTTCCTTCGATACCTGACTCTAGAGATGCAAAGGTAGTCTTGTGATACTATTGTTGTTTGTGTTAGGCCCAACTATTGGTTTTCAACGTCACATTGTATAATTCTTTATATTTAACAACATTATGTAATATGATTTATTGTAACGGGGAGCCCATAACCCTTCCAGCTTCGGATTATCTTATAGCCCCTTTTCTATAATTCAAATGTACAGTCTTTGTAATTTCACATTTTCTATATGCATCACACTTATTTTTTAATGTCTGTCTTTATTGATTCATCTGTATGTGCATGCAAACTTATAATTCCCATTTTCTTGTACATTCTATGTTTATAATATAATGGAATGAATTGAATGTGTTGTCTTCCACATATTATGTGGAAGACAAACAGATTTAATTCAATCCGTTAATTCAATCAATTATACTGATGGCAATGCTAAACAGTTGTAAATACTAACATTGTATATGTTGCTGCATCTGTTTTTCACGGGGGCCCTTTGATAATTCATTCCTCTAGTTCACAGAGTTAATGGGTCCTAACATGTCCTCATTTCTCTTGTAGAACCAGGGCAGCTAAACGCCTCAATCATCTCAGTTGGCTACTCTTTGGGTCTTAATGTATACATGGTTCAATCAAAATACATTGAAAATATTCAATATTGGATTTCTGTTTCTAAGAAATAACCTTTATATACGACAAGCAAAAACACAAACAAAGAAATAAAAGCAAGGATATGGCATTTTGAAGTAGGTCATACGTGAAAAATAAAGAAACGGTCGTATATCGTGAGGTTTATAATATGCGGGTATGTTGTTTTAATACGTTACGTTCATTGAGAGGGAAGAGAGTTATCTATATATTGAATTATTTGTCCTAATATATTTTTGAAGCTTAACATCCTTATTGTAGATGGGATATCGTTTACAAGGAAAATCCATAGCTAAAAACCTCGGTAATTAAAGGATTTTTTTTAAATCGGTCTTAGGATGATTTACATGAAATGTGTAATGAGTATTTTTTCTAGTTTGGTACTGAGGAAGTCAAATGACCTGCTGACGGACATAGGTCTAAATGACAACTGCTAGTGTCCTTTAAACATGCCAGATTGAGAGTCGGTGGAACGACCCTGTAAACCAGGTCACCTCTATAGTACATTACGTTCTCGAAGCCTCCTTAACAATGATCATCACACATAATTATGACTGTGTTCGTCCAGTACCTTCACTCATCGAACCTTGCTTTTCTTGGAAACTTCATTGGTGCATAAAAAGGACACAAAACATCATATTTGTTGTGTAGTAGTAATACACCTCAGATGGTGGGAGCGGGGTAATTGCATGCCGGAAGACGAAGGACTTATTTTCAGACTGCTCTTCAGGAATGTCTTGTTTATGAGTAATATTGTATGCTCTGAGAAGAAGCTGTGAATAAATACACATATACTATAATTCATTATGACTTTAACTAACCCTCCGATTTAATCATTTACCGCGTAAATGCGTCTTTCCACATACCATCTTCACAACTTCAAACGATCCATTGACCCCTGTGTAGTTATTTTGTTTCCCGTGCGATTAACAACGAAAAGCTATTTTTGAAAAGTTTTTGGACCATATAGACCATTGAACTTCAAGGAATTTGACCTGAAATCGAATTAGATCATTTCAAGTGGTAAATCAACAATTTCGGATTAAACTTTGATCTGTGACCTCTAACGATTCTGACTCACACCTTACTGCTCACTCGTTCCATGAATTAAATATAGGTACCAAGTTAGAAATAGTAGTAGTAGTAGTAGTAGTAGTAGTAGTAGTAGTAGTAGTAGTAGTAGTATGGAAGTTGTAAAAACTGCAGAACTTAAAATGGAATGCCGTACTGCCATGTCCATGGGCCCCATTCTTGTAAAATTTCAGAATTCCGGTAAGGAATCATCTCAAAATGATAAAATCGTTGATTTTGGACGAAATCGGGATCCAGTGATGACGGAAAACGGTTGTGCTATGATCACGGCCCATAATCATTATCACTTTAACCTTTAACCTTCAGAATGAAAGAAGGGCGGACAACCTTAGCAAGATTTATTATAAATACAAGTACAAAAGTCATGACAAAACATATTCTTTAAACAAAACAGCATATTTACTATTTTACACATGAGGAGAGGGAGTATGTGTGTGTTCTGTGTTTGCGTGTGTATGTTTGTGTGTTTCTACGTGTGTGTGCGGAGGGCGGGAGGGGCGGTATAGGGGGAAAGGTTGCACAATTATACGCGATTACCCCTCCATCCCTAACTGTTGTCATGGTTTCGCGTGTCACTATTCCATAACAATCCGAACTCAGCTCCTAGTCAGTGGTTGGATATTGACGATGTTTACATCAGGGTTGTGATACTCGATACAATCACCTTCGGCTCTTATATTAACTCTCTCCTCGTCAACAACATAATTGGCCCCTATGGGGGTACCCGTTTTAGCCTCTCATCAAATTAGAGAGCGCCGTTTAGAGGAGCGGTGTTCCCTTTTGTGAATGCACCCCGATAAGAGACAACTATACAGGGATATATGATTATTGAATGCGACGAAAATAACATATTGATGGCGCAAGCGGGAAAAGGCATAATTTTTCATGCATTTCGTGCCCTACATCACGAGGCACTACAAAGAAAATCTACCATGTTCCAGACATGTTTTTGTGACAGTCATATATTATGTTGTCTCCAACATTTGAAAATATTCAAAATCAACTTAACTCTTTATTCAATACACACCATTTCCAGAGGGCAGCATAGACTCTGGCACAGAAGGAGCTCAAATATTTTCATGAATATGATAAAGCAAGCGGGGAAGGAGGGTCGTAAAGAAGAGTGCAGTATGAAAGAACCCCCCCTCCCCCCGAGAAAGTGACGTTCACACTACACATTTGAGGTAACACAGACATACATTAATGTTTGTGTCTCTCTCCTCATTTGTCAATTCCCTCGCTCTTCCGACACCGTCGTTCAAAATTACGTTCACATCTTGAATCTTAGTGCACGTTTACCAATTAGGAAACACCACATTGCACATGGCCAGTGCAAACGTGCCTCGTGGATGCTTGCCCGGCGAGACACGAAGTGAGAGACGATTGTTGTGAAAGCGAGAGCTCACTTTTTTTCCTGTGTGCTTTTAAAGTGTGCTTGCATCTCCTTCTGCTTAGTCTTACTCCCCAGAGGTTTCCCGAAATAACTTCGGACGTGCCGTGTCAAAAAGTCTGCGCAGGAAGTTTGGACCAGACAATGCAACGAAGAACACCATGCCAAGCCAAAATATACAGGAAACCCTCCAACCCTTTTCCCCCAACGTCTGCCATAAAAATCTGAAAATAGGTGAAGGTATAAGACGGTCTAGTGCAATTTCCATGGAAGTACATTTCCTCACACTGGAGACTCACTCGCAAAGTGTTGACATTTTGTAAAAGCTAGTTGGTAGAATTACAAATAACATTCTATCCAGTTTGAGCGCTAAAGTACACGCCATAACGAGCTGTCACAATCAATTTTGTTGTCGCGATAAGTTATTCCCGTTGGCTCGCTATGATAATCTTATTCTGGTTCAATCCTTTGTCTATGCGGTCATCGTAAAATAGGGCCGATAAACATGGGCAAAGTGCATTACCTGAGAGGACAGACCAATACAGGTCAATGCCCTAGAGGCAGCGCAGGGCGGGGGGGGGGGGGGGGGCGGGGGGGGGGGGCAGCGATGGGAAATTGAGTTTACGGTGCAAGGAAAACGAGGATGAGCTGAAAACAAATCAAAACTGAGTATTGTTTCCATGCTGGGCAAATATGTATTGAAGAATGGGATTTAATGAGAAAGGGAAGTGATTGAAGACTCAAATTGACTACTCAATTTCAACGATAAAAAACACAATGGCTAAGAATGTATATTTTACAAATGGAATGTTTGATACAGTGGTTTTAATCATACGATCGAATGTTATGACAATGACTGTGCGCGCAAAACGAGGGCGTGTAATAACGATAATGATGATGATGATGATGATGATGATGATGATGATGATGATGATGATGATGATGACAATGACTTTCATATATCATGTATATCATTGATATGAACGCATCGAAAATAGATGGTGGTAATATTTACACTAAGTATTAGATTACTTTCAAATTAATCTTTAGACTGATTTTGTACATCTTAAATATATCACTTACAGGTGTGATGGTAATACAAACGTACATCTGATATAAATGGTGCTACGTTCAGATGGGTTGTGAGAGTGAAACTGACCGCTCAAACAAGACTGCATTTGTTTATCGCCTGTCATCACTGATAGTTTATAACCGCCATAATTTTCCATATTCTTTGCTTCTGCAATGCATAAGAGGGAAACGTACACACACTTCTTGAGAATGAAATGGTTAACATGGTTGTGACAGCACAAAGCGCCATGCGTTGTTAGATCGGATTAAACCAGTCTAAAACCTTTAACATTAACTTAATCAATTAATTCGTTACCATGGTTACAATTTATTAAAATGGTCGAACAGACAATGATAGTCACAACGGTGAAGATTGTAAGTAGGGAAAGGGAGTGTGGGGTAGGGAGGGGGTGGGTAGGGAGAGAGGTGGGTGCTAAGGGGTAAAAGTGAGAGGTAAGGAGGTGGGCAATGAAGATAGAGTAACCCCTTTGCAAAAGTCATGAAACTCGGCAAGAACGATCCAAACGATAAAGTGAATGAAATCTCACAGTCATAGCTTCACGAACATTTTCAGGAAATGTGAAAAAAAATCCTTGTTTACGTTTGAAACGTAGCGACTGTATTCTACATTCTTGATCGTATTGCCCTTATCAGTGCGCAGTGCGTCGGGCAGCGGCATTGAACGCGTGCCCTGTGACATCGGTCTCATAAAGAGCAAATGAGAACAGGTTGACATTTATCTGACCGGGAACATACTTTCTTCCATGCCTTTAACCGTGTGAGTTCCACGGACTGGCTGGCACTAACTCATGCTTTTTATGAGATGGGTTACCTTGTATTTTTTTTTTGTATACATGTAGGCCTACTCCCATTTCGTCTCCAAGCATGAGCTATTTAGGGGTTAGGGTTATGATTTAGTTAGGTTACGCATTAAAGTAAAGGTTAAGGAATAACACTTTAGGTTACGTAATCTACAAGGTTTTATACGTAAAGGTCGGGATTAGGGTTAGGTTAAGAATTAGGGTGAAAATTTTTAAAGGCATAACGTTTTTAGTTTTCTTTATATAATCTAAAAGGGTGCTTTCGATTTTTGTTGTGGACGAAATGGTAGTAATATACCGAATGGGTATGAAGCCGGAGTAGGTTGGGTTTCTGCAATCATTCAATAAAGCAACACACGCAAACACGTATGGACAAACATGAGAAGAAGCTGAGAAGGAGGGCTTCTTTCATCAAGAATGGATCGAGAATGGGTGAGTCATCAATGAAGGAAAAAACTGAGATGCTGGGGGAGAGGAAGTAAGAGAGAGGAGTGGGATGGGAGACAGTGAGCAACAGAGAGGGTGGGCAGAGGGAGAGACAAAGAAAGATAGAGATTGAGATGAGGAGAGAGGTAAAGAAAGAAGAAGAAGAAAAAGATTAAGAAGAAGAAGAAAGTATGTATGTGTGTGTGTGTGCGTTTTAGAAATAAGGAGAGGTGAAGGTAAGAGGGAGGGAGAGAGAGAGACAATGGCAGGGTAGGGAAATATGTGAATATAGAGAGGGAGACGCAGAGCATGGCGGGCAATGGAAAGAAATAAAGAGAATAGGGATAAAGATAAAGGAGGGAGGACGAGGGGGGGAGTGTGGAGGAAGGGGTAGGGGGGGGGGAGACTGGAAGAGAAAAAAACCCTGAAAGGATGCAGTCCCTAAGCAATACACACACGTACACACACAGTCTGCCGTATTGCATCCATCCACTTAACCTTAGTCTTCCAAAATGTCAATAATTACGGAGGCTCGTTGTACATCTATAGTCATGACGTCAATGCCTCAGCCTGTTGCCGTAGCAACGCATCCCCAGACACTTGGCGCGAAAATAATAGGATGCTCTCCCTCGCGCGCTTTCGCTTCCCCCTTTATTCTCTCTCTCTCTCTCTCTCTCTCTCTCTCTCTCTCTCTCTCTCTCTCTCTCTCTGTGGTCTCCCTCCCCCACTCCCTCCTCCCTTGTGTACTGTTATGTGTGCACAGAATGTGCCAGTGGATGTCCTCGCGTAATGTATGCGCACGATTATGCACTTCCACACGTAATGTCTGATCGACGCACGATGCATCAACACACGACATGTCGAGGGAGAGAGAGTCGAGCGGCGTTATCACGTTTCTCATATAATGGCGGGGTCAGCGTGTATATCACGGCTAACGTGGCTAATGGCGGTTTCTACTTTCTCCTCATTGCTGTGTGTGTGTGTGTGTGTGTGTGTGTGTGTGTGTGTGTGTGTGTCGGCATTTGTCCACGTTCATGTCCCCTTCAAGTACGCTAAATGCATGTGGGTTTTCTCTTATGTAAGCGGATTGCCTCTATATTTACGACGAAGAACCATGACGTGACACACACACACATATACAAATATACAAACAATGGCATACACACATACATAAACACACAGAGACAAAGCTTGAGAGACAGAGAAAGAGATAAAAGTAGGCATCTTCGTGATATTATGTACTCCAAGTACTATAGCTCTTAAAAACTGAGATTTCCCATCTTCCATCATTTCTCCTGTCACACTTTGAACTGTCTATGAAGCTATGAAGCTTTCAAGGTTTCCACCAAGCATGATTTTTTATTCTTGTTCTAACCATCTACCTCTGTAAAGGAAAAGAAAGCGAAGTGATCGAGTAATAGTGTTATAATGAATTAAATGGGCGAAATCGTACAATATACAGAGCAACGCATAACATTGTAACAGTAATCGCTGCTATTTCTGATTTAAAAAAAAAAACACGCGTGGCTGCTAGCAAACTGCATCCAGTCATGTGACCTATATGAATGTATTTAAACAATCGTATAAAGAACATTCAAAATATCGACGGAAGGAGTCGCCTTTACCATTGATTACGGATATTTATCATTTCAGGTTAACTTCTACTTCTATTTCACTACACCTCTAGACATAAGTTACGGTCGATTGTACAGGTGTTCTTTCTTATAACAAGTTGACATGTATTTTAAGGGCGCTTTTATTGGGATTTTAATAACGTGGTCTTGTAAATGTAACTTAAATACACATGTGTCAATGAGTTTCTTTTGTTTTATCTCTATGTTCATTTGTTTTTATTTTCTTCTGGATTTCATGCCCTCCTAAAGCTCTTCTTTTCTTTTCATGTATTCGTAATCTCTGCCTTTCCTTTCCTTTCTGTTCCATTCCTCCTTTGTCATTTTTGTGAAAGTTTATTGCCTCATTCGTTTCCCTCCTCCCCCCTTTTTTCTCTTTCTCTTTCTCTTTCTCTTTCTCTCTCTGTCTCTGTCTATGTCTCTCTCTCTCTCTCTCCCTCTCAATATGAAGTGTATTTATAGAGATATACAAGTCCACTACTGGCATGACTGGTGGTAATGTAGATAATCATTTGAAATAAATATGCGACATCATTCTCTCGAAATAATGAGCCATACCAATTTAAAGCCGGTTCCTGAACCTACTAGTGGAATTGAAAAATGTAAGTGGATATTGAAAATAAATTCCTCAGTAAATATTCAGCCAGCAATTCACTGATCAAAGTAAAGCCGGCATTCTCCCATCGGCAGTCGTCAAAGCGTTATGGAGTTCAATGACAATCCACTCGAGTGTATTTTTTAATCATTCACATAATCACACGCGTTAATTATTATTCGCGATAAAACGACGACGAAAGATAATTATTCGACACAGAATGAAGCACTCAACTGACCAATTTCAGCTCCAGCTCAATTGGTGCACCGGTAATGACTCATTGTACCGCAATAACGGCACACTCTGACATCCATTCTAGTGTTTAATTAAGCGCGGAAAGTACTTGTGTGTTCGAACAGCCCAGAATGAATACGATTAATGGCTTTCTCTATTGGGAGACAACGCGCATGCGCCAATTAGTGACTGTCCTGACCATATATGTGTGAATTGATGATCCTGGCAGATCTTAATGTCTACGGGTTATTCGCAGTCTCTGTTCAAGGATGATGTTGTTAATTTTGTTCAACAGTAAACACTATATTAAAGTCAGAATCACGTTGATTTTGTTTCATACCAAAATAATGTCCCTCAATGAGCTCAATCTCCCTAGCATCATTTTACACAACGAAAGCGAGATCGTTTTGAGGAAATAGGCTTTTCTACTTTCTTAAAAAAATACAATGTTAGAAAGAAACGATGAACAGCCTATGGGACTCACACAAGACACCATTCTTAGAAAATAAAATTTGAAAAATGTGTCCAATATATGGGCAATTTTAGTTTCCGGCCAATTGTTTAATATTATGTCATATCATTTCGTAATGATTGGGCACAAAGTGGGCACAAATATCATCCATTTATCAAGTAGTTGCCAAGCCCTTAACATTATACATGACATCATATTCAATTGTACATAATATTTCTAAAAGTGAATGCTCGGTACTCGATAGACCCCTCGGCTGCGTAAGGGAATTCGTTCTCTTAAATAGCAACCGGAATCGTAACCATGGTAAGAACATCCTCTCTACATAAATCGACATTGTTAGGTGAACATCCGTTAGAGGATAATATGCTACAATTTATATTGAACAACATTTTTCAACACCGTGTTTTTATTAGAAAACCATCCATCATTCAAAATGAAGGATAGTTTATGTGCGCAGATCAGTGGGTGAATCTAAAACAATGGGTCTGAAAATGCAGAGACTATACCCCTTACATAATGTCTAGGCACTAGTCTCGACAGACACACTCATGTTTGTGAGAAAGTGGTTCAGTTGAGTATGGACCTGGCGACTAAAACTGGAGGTGCGAGGAGGGGTGGGGGAGTAGAGTTAATTTGGATGGGGTGGGGTAAGGGTGGGGAAGGGGTGGGGTGGGAAAAGGGTAGGGGTGGGATAAGGGTGGGGAGGGGGGACCCCTGATGAGATCAATAAACCCGGAGGATTCACTAATTAGCCCCTGCTTACTTCAAACATGAACGGGTTTCGCTTCCCAGCTCCAATCACAAGTTACGGCCAACGAGGATACGAAATCGATTTATGTGAAAGTGGTCGATCTGTTTTTCAGGCTTAAAACATAAATTGATGCAAATACTACGATAGGCTACACGTCTATCATGTATCATATAGAGGAAAATGCCGTGTTAGAGTTTCTCACAGATTATTGGAAGCATACCGTTATAGCGTTTATAGCGTTGCGAAAAAATGAAAAAGTATGTCTAACTTGTGTGCACACTGAAAATATACAAATATACAACTGAAAAGAGTACTGAAATATGCTGGAAGGATAACACTACCAAGATATATTCATGAACCCATGATTATAAATGTTCATACTTCACAAACAAGACAACTTATACAAAAATGTAGGCCTATTTTGTTCTATCTACATAATATGAACTCCTCCTATGCCAAACTATAACGCGTTTCTATTGGGATGATGTGTGTTATTAATCTGAACTTGGGCCAGTGGCACGTGAAAACTTAGCGTCCTTCGATCGCTTCATATGAAACCGATTGTAATGAATCTGATCACCATAGCAATCTACAACGTCCATGGCTATAATCACGATCGTAATATCGGTAAAAAAAACCAAATTATGAGGAATGAGGAGAGGAACAAGAAGGCGTGTGGCTACCGCAAAAATAGAAGTAAAAAACATGAACTTTCAGACAATTTATTATAGTCTCCGCGTCTCAGCACTGCGAAATGGGGGTCTCGAAGACGGAAAACGCCAGTGTGTGCGCGCTGTGTGTGACGTCAGACCCCACGATTAAGGCATCAGGATGACGTCATCACAGCGACGGTTTTTTTTTTCTCTCTCTTTCTAAATATTACGTGGGACTGTTTGAGAAGGGTCTAAGCAAACTGTGCGTGTGGCAATGCCAGGATGATAATAAATATAGACCCGTTGGAAGTGACTGCAAGTACGCGCGACGGAAGCGAGGGATTTGGGGCTCTAAATCTATACTCGTAGATACTACATGCAAGCTCCCCACTGTAGTAATGGCATGGGGTTGTTATAGGCTAAATTTAGAGTGTCGCTTCTGAAACGAGGTGCACTACACTCCGAATGATTTGTTCTTCATTCCATTACAAAACATGTTATGCTTGTATATCATAATGAAAGTACACGTTAGAATGTGATAAATGCTGTAAGTGATGATATGTTTGCATATATCATACAGCAATATCATATAGAAATATCATTATAGCAATATCATATAGTAATATCATATAGCAATACCATATATAGCGATATCATATAGTAATATCATATAGCAATATCATAAAGAAATATCATATAGCAATTTCATATAGCAATATCATATATCACTATCATATAGCAATATCATATAGCGATATCATATAGCAATATCATTTAGCAATATCATATGGAAATATCATATAGCAATATCATATAGCAAATATCATATAGCGATATCATATAGATATGATATAATCATGCTGACCCTATATTGAGATAACATAAGAAAAAAAACACCATATGTTTGTGTAAATGTAGAAATCTCAGACCACAATAGAGTTATATGTTTATTATGTAATCATAGCCATGAAGTTGCTTTTAAGAAGAAAAATGGAAATTTTTACTGAAATTATCATGTTAATTTTCCGTACCTTTGGCCTTTACGTCACCTATGGGTAACCTATACCTTACAAGCTATGCTTTTTTAGGTTTTCCTCCATATTTGTACAATCATTTTGTTTGCCAGTTCAAGAAGAACGGTCCTGATATACATTTGTTTATACCTTGTTAATTCCTTGTATTGAATTGTATATCATTGCTGAAAATATCAAATCAAATCAAATGCACGATGTGTATATGTTTTGGTCTTGGTATGTTGGTTAAATATCTGACTGAATAGAAGCAGGGCCGATTGACTCCACAACGGTATCGGTGACTTTATTTGTCGTAGTCATCATGGGGGAAAACCCCGCACCTTAATCAAATAATTTATATAATTCAGTGTAATATTATTTTCTTGGCAAATGCAACTTCACGACCCAGGTGTTTCCAAACGCCTCTTGGTTTCTTGCCATGCTTGTAAAAGCATTGAGAAGGAAAAGTGATGGATCCAAACGTGTATGTATGTGGTGGGGGGGGGGGGGGTGCAGGGCTTTCGTCGCTATCATATATGTGTTATAGGTCAAATAAAACATTCGATCTGATTTATCCCCTATGTATCCGTATTCAATTTGTATTTCACATCATCATCTGTACCTGCATAATTTATCACCATTGCTGGTTTTCGCGTTCGTGTTTTCGCAATCGCAATCATTTATATAAGTTGCACAACACGTTGAATGGACTGTTAGCTTAAAAGCATATAGTTCGGTGTAACGAAATGTTTCTCTTCATCAAATGACGAAATAAGAGGTAGAAAATCAGTTTGGTTTGTTTGCTGACAATCATGACAATCAATTATGCAAAAGTAAGACTGTTTCCAATGAAGTTACCGTCCGAGAGGCTGTTTGTATGTGTTTGACTGCGTATGACCATGATGACGAAGGTCTACTGGGCAGACGAAGCACATCTTTAGGAAGTAAACGCAGTATCGACATTTAACTTAATTTTGGCCAACGATTTACTGTAGCTAAAGTATATAGTAGAGGTACGGGATACGGGATCTGTAATAAATACCAGAATCTGCCATGACCACATGTCATATGTTTGTTTAATTTCCGGAGCACAGGTAGGAATCCTCGCAAACATATTTTTATAAAACGCATTGACATCAAACGAGATCCGGACCCCGCCATGTGCCCGTGTTGATGGTAGAACGGTTATAGTGTTTAGCATTCATTATGGCATTCCGTGGCAGCTTTAACACTACATCATCTCTTACATTTTAAATGTGGAAATGGCATGACTAAAACGTAATAGAACTTATTGGTAATTATTACTGATTATAATCATGGCAGGACAGTTCTATCATGATCATTGGGACGCAGATTTTGTTTACCTTCTACGATTTTGTCAGTTTAGAATGATTCCTTCCTGGTTTCCCGAAATCAGTCACAGATAGGGGCCCATGGTCATGGCACAATATCACTCCATTAACTACGCATACAGTAGTATCTACCACATTTACCCTTCACCTTTAATGTATAATGTCAATTATTCGTGAAACGTAATGTGATCGCACTTCGCAAAGCAAACGTAATCACGATAATGAACAGCGGATCTCGAATGTCGGTGTTATTACGAAAGGCAGGAAGTTCCGGATGTGCTAAACTAATTCTGGAACACAATCTGTCCGTCTGTCTGTCTGTCTGTCTGTCTATCTGTCTGTCTATCTGACTGACTGACTGGTGATGGTGTGATCAAACAACTGTATACATGGTGGTGTTGCCCCGAGACTGAGTACATAATGCACAGATTAACAAAGTGACAAGCCACTATCTGTGTACAAGTACGATGCACCCATTCAATGTCGTGCCGTTAGCAATCATAATACTAGTATTATGCCAGTTTAGAATCACTTTTAAAAAGTTAATGACTTGATGATTATGATTTGCATTCACGTACGACTTAGCGCATATTCAACGATAATGCGGATCGAAACTGAATAAATACAATGAGATCAACATAAATACAACGTAAGTTTATATCCATGTTTACATTTTGTATACAAAATGCGTTATATAAAGGTAACCAATGATCTTGTACGCATTTCACTTATCATGTTTGATATGTGACTTGCATGTACACGTCTACTGGCATTCGTGTACAGAATGAGTTGTACAGCCTCTTTCTGTCGTTATAAATATCCTGGAAGTTCGTGTCAACCTAATTAAGCACAATAAGATTAACCCATTCTCAAACATCACCGATAATCATTCTAACGAGCTCCATTTTCTAGTGGGTGTCATCTCTTCTCACATTAAAATTAAATTATCTCTCTTCCGTCCCCCGACATCCCCACGCCCTAATCCATGTCACCCCACCCTACCGCATCTCACCCCATCAGACCCCACTATACAACACCCTATCCCACCCTACCACACCATATCCAAACCCGGTGAAAATCATATAGAATCGTATGATTTAATTCTATATAAGGTATAAAACTATTTTCATATGATATTGATTAGACATTTTAGAGTCATATGTATATTGTTATGTTATTATCTAAATCCTGGAGAAGTTGCATTTCTCATCGAAATGTTAGTATTAATTAAGCAATGCATTGTATCTAAAAGCTTACAACAGTTTAATACGTACATTAACGTTTCGCATCATCGCGTCTCTAATTTCAAAACAGTGAAAGCAACTATAAAAAGGCTGAAGTTGAACTCCACGTACTCCATATTCAATCATGTTTCGGACTTATAGAAAAGCTCAATTATACGGGGGAAATGCAATGGAATCTATCTGCCCAAGTTGTCGCCGCATTAATTAATCCAAATGCACTTTTGATATAATTACAGACCCGCTGTCCAATTCGCAGAAATCGTTTCACGGTCGATGAAATCTGATGAGAGTAGGGATAGGCCCTGCAGCTATGAATGTATGATCTCATCAAACCTTAAAGTCCATCTCGTGTTTGGGGGAGCGTGAAATCCAATACCGGGCGATAGCCTTCCTCTCTGGCATGTTTGGATTCAATTTCTCCAAATTTGTTATTTGTAATCATGGACTTTTAAAACACAATTCAGGAAACAACAACACAATGGAAACAACACCGGTTCCGCTTTGAATTTTTCGACGTTCAAAATATACATTAAGAAAACTTTCACTTTTTATTTCCGTATGACTTGTATTCATACATCAATAATACAGAATGCGTCCTTTCTACTTTGCTTTCTCTCACACTCTGCTATGAGCTTTCCATGATTTCCTTTATTTGTTTGCCTACAACAACACAAAAACAGGTTCCCTCTTTTATGATGTAATTATTGGTTTTATCAATATATCGCACACTTAACAGCTTAAACATTATTTTCAAAAGCCAATCAAACCTTTAAAAGGATGCACCGTGTTGAGTGCACGTTCCATGAGTCATCGCAAAATATAATTTCCTATTTTGCGCGCTGAGAAATCCCCGGTGCAGAAAAAATAGACGCAGTCGGAAGGGGAAGAGAGGAGATAGTCCTACGCCTAATCAACTGGTGCTTTAAAGGTGGAATGAAAAAAATCTATGCTAGCATTACTTCAGCATGTGTATATCATATTTCATTACTACAACTACTGCTGCTGCTGCTGCTACTACTTCTACAAGTGCTATAACTACTGCTTCTGTTACTTCTGCCACTACTACTACTACTACTACTACTACTACTACTACTACTACTACTACTACTAAACATAATCATAATACTTATACTGCTGTTATTATTATTACTACTGCTGCTACAACTCCTACTACTGCTATTACTACTACTACTACTACTACTACTACTACTACTACTACTACTACTACTACTACTGCTACTATTACTATTACTTCTACTGCTGCTGCTGCTGCTACTACTACTACTACTACTACTACTACTACTACTACTACTACTACTACTACCACTACCATTACTATTCTACTACTACTATTACCGCTACTAATCTACCACTGCTGCTCATATATACTTCTGTACTCCTACTACATGATACATGCATACATGTACTGTTCATATGATGACAAAGAGTGTGAAGATGAGAGAAAGCAGAGAGAAAGGGGAAAGTAAGCAATGAACAAAGAGGGGAAAGGGGGGGGGGGGTTAAAGAGATAGAATGAAAGAAATACAATTGCGAAAGATAAAAGGGATGGCGGAATAAAAACATACAGAGACAGAGACAGACAGAGAGACAGAGGCATAGACAGAGAGACAGGGACAGAGAGAGAGAGAGAAAGAGACAGAGACAGATAGAAAGAGATAGAGGGGGAAGGGAGGGAGAGAGAGAGAGAGGGGGGGGAGACAAAGAGAGATGAATTTCAGAAATGAACTACTACTACTACAGTGGTCAAGACCCCCTTGAACATGTTGACTCTTGAACAAGACTGACCAACATGTAAATCGACAGTGCCTGGACAAAAATGTCCATGGTAAGACCGACATCACGCCTGCATCACGCTCTCTTGAACCATGCTTGAGCCAATGTTGATGAGGAAACATAAAATTGCGTAAGGTGGAAGGAAACGTGACCGAAATTCCGGAAAGAGGGAAAGGGGGGGGGGGGGGGGAGAGAAAATGCGTGGGTTTCTTGAAACATACAGGAAGTAGAAATAAGAACACAGGAAGTCGGTGTTCATCATTAATAGGTCTTGATATTGGCAATCTCCGAAATAATGATTGCGTTTTTCTGAATATCGGCTGCCATTTCGTAGGCACTCCTATCCCTCATCCGCAAACTCTTTTACATCCCTATTATCAGGGTGGTGGGGGTGGGGATGACCCTTACAATAAAGAGAAATACATTCACGTGACTTGGCATGGCTACGATTTGTTGACAATATCTAATGCTTCGTTGGAGGAGTATATGTATTACGTAATGACATGTTACGTTGCGTATCATTACGTAACTTAGGCAATATCGATTGACGTCATAACTCAAACCTCATTAATGCTTACAATAAGGGATTGATTAGTTTTCACTAATTTTCTAAGATATCATGATTATATGAATATGAATAAAAAAACTTATGATTTTGTTATTGTTAGTTACATCATTCGTGTTTGCTTTTATAGTGATATTATCATAACGCTAGTATAATTGTCACCACTTCTCCTCCTGCTACTACTTTTGGAATAATAACTACTACTACTACTACTACTACTACTACTACTACTACTACTACTACTACTACTACTACTACTAGTACTACGTTACTTCTAATAACACTACTCCTATATAACACTACTACTGCTACTATTTCTACCACTATCATATCTTCTTCTTATGTGTGAACTCGTCTCTAGAGGGACAAAACAAACAAAAATCATGATAAAAGGTCCAAGCCCAAAACACGACCATTTCCTACACATCAGTCCCACGTGTGTGTTTTGACAGTGGGCTATATGACGGAGAGCCAGACACGATAGGGGTAGAGGCGCCTAGAATAACCCGATAAGATTATCCAGTGACAAGACTCTAGCCAGTATTTATAGTTCGTGCTTGGGACAATTATATATAGCTTTTATACTGCCACTGGCTACTGACGCTATATGAACGTGATGGAAAAGGGTGTGTATGATTACCTTGCTCATATGAGTACAAAACTGTGCTTCCTTACCACCCCAACATGTTCTCAGTATATGTAGTAGAATGGTTTAATCCCATTTCATTTCATAGTGTTACTTTTGTACAAATTACTCAGTTTTATAACTTAATTTGTAATGAACAAATTCATCTATCATAGACCTATGAAAACGGAAACTAAACTTGAAACTCTCGACGTGATAAGCGATTATGGAATGTTGCGTCCAATTAAATGACAAATCATCAATCCAAACGAAATGTGGTATCGAGATCATCTTTAAGGACATCAAACACTGCGATTTTCTTTAAATTACATCTTAACCATTGGTATATGAGTAGGAGTTTGTAGTACTTTTTAAATGAGTCGGTTAAACTCCGCATTTCGTTTCGATGAAGTGTCCTGCATCATGTTTATCTTAATCATTTTGAATTACCGGAAGCCAACAAGCTTCTTCGATGTATCGTTTGCCAGTGAGTCAATTGCGAGACGATCGAGGTATTACGTAAGGTGGGGGAATCCACGGGGGCTCAGTGCGATTTAGCCCCCCTAGACAACACAAGAGCCCTTGTGCAAAAAAAAATTCTCAAATGGACAGCACGGTTTTGTGTGCCCGTTTCATGACGTCAGGTTTGACCAGTAGCCCCCCCCCCCCTCCTGCTGATACAAAACATAAGACGTTTAGTTTACATTCCACGTGTTCAGTTAGTTCAGATTGTGTGTTTGACGCAGCCTGTACATATTATGTGGACACATTGTATACGTGCAATATTTAAAGTCTCTTTCGTAATACAATTTACACCTCGGTATTCAACATTATACCGGGGGGCTCACTCAACAACCTAAATGAGGGGCGAGGGAGATGCCTCCAAATGTGATCATATGTATAAAGGTTGCTCTACAAAGTGAGAAGCTGTTCTAACCACGCAAAGCCCAGTGAGTGTGATTTGTTTTGATAATAGCAGTGGCGCTATAGCAATGTCCGATATTGGTATTGTTGAAAATCATGAAAATCATGATATTGAAGACAAAGAAGTCTGATAATGGACTAGGTATAGACCCTCAGACTACCAAAAAGTGATAAGCATACATATTTCTTTTTTAGCACCTTACTAATGCATGTTCGCATTTGTTTAGAAACTGCATCAGGCTTAATGTTACTGTAGTGTATCCAATTCTAGTAGCGACCGATTATAATTGATTACGTGACATTGTGGAAAGAAAACAAATAGTTGTTGTTAGGTCGTGCGGTGTGTGACGTGATGGGTTAAAATTCTTTACGATGTTGAAACACAAAGAGGGGCCTTACCTATCGAGCGTTAGTTCCTCCAGCTTGGGTAGGTCGCATGCGATGTATTCCAAAGCAGCGTCCGTGATCCTGGGGCACCAGGACAGGTCGAGACACCGGAGCTGACCCAGGTTCTCCGCGATCAGCTCAATGGCCTCATCCGTGATCTTGCTGCAACCGGACAGCGAGAGAGTGGTCAGCTGTGGCAGACAGTGGATCAGGTTGACCACTGCCTGGTTGGTCAGTTCCCAGCAGGACTTGAGCCTGAGCGTGGTCAACGTGCCACAGCGCTGTGCCACCAAGCAGCCGAGGACCGCGTCCGTTACGTGGTACGCCTGCAGGTTCAGCTCGCGCAGATGTGGTAGACGTTGCGCGATGGCCGCTACGCTCTCGTCGGCGACGTTGATACAGTCGCTGATGCTGAGGGAGGTTAGCCTGGGCTGGAGGCTCGCCCACAGTCCCGCCTCCGTGAAGTCGTTGCAGCCACTGAGCTCCAGGGACGTGACGGACCCCAGCTGCTCGAGCATGACTTCGAGTCCCGCGTCGGTCACGGTGGACCGCTTCAATGAGATGGCGCGTAGGGACTTCTTGGTGCGCGGGCAGTGGTCGATGAACTCGCAAATGTCCAGGTCCGAGACGCTGACTAGGCAGACGGACTCGAAGCCGCGCAGCTCGAAGCTCGACAGAGACGTGAAGTTCTTGGTGCCGTCATCCTGTTCCTCGTAGAGGTCTCTCCGGTGAAGAATCGGTGTGACCGTCTTCCAGAACATGGGCTGGTATAAGACGTCCTTCCAGCATTTGCACACGTGCGCGAGTCCACTGCGTTCGACCGGCGTGAGGTACATGAAGAGTCTCTGCAGGAAGCTCTTTTCCTGTAAGAGCTCTTCGAAATTCCGAGCGGCGTAGAGGATATGTCCCAACGGAGAGGGCGCCGCAGCAGCCTCGCAGCCATTTTGGACGCCACTTCCACCAGCACCTACCTGTGGCTTAGTTGCAGACTGTCCGTTGTGGGGGGCCATACCCCCTGACGAAAGGCCTTCGCAAGACGCGGACAGTTCGCTAGGGCTGAGTTTCACAAATGGCTCGGGACTTCCTCCGTTGTCCGTTTGGCGGGCAGGTTTGCAAGGGGAACCCCCTCCCTGCTGCATATGCGTGGGACTATCCCCTTCCTCCTCCGGTATCCCATTCATGTCAACAACCCCACTGGTTCGCGACACCACAGCACTTGCCATCAAGTGACACCGCAATCACTGACCTACCTTCTACCCAGCTCTCCTTTCCATAAGGACATTAACAGAGATGTCAACCGCCGCCGCTGGTTATACTCTCCAATGGAAGTCGATTATTCTGCAATGAATATATTATTCGTGTATCCTCGACAGATGACACTTTCGTTGGCACTGCTGGTGGTGACCGCTATCAAACCGCGACCGAATTAGCAGACATGGCCTGCTGTCATATCTCCGTGTTTTGGATGGATGTCGTCACAGCACAGCGCGTCGTTCACGCACGGAGTCGATGTGTCATCCCCCGCAGTGCCTCTCAGCCTTATACCAACACAAGCCGGTCTTCTTATCTCAGCCAGATGTGAACACCTTTTCCCATCCTCTCTCCCCCACACACTACCCCTCAACCATGGGGTTCACAACACCGACTACCACACTACCAATCCGACTTACGTCAGCGTTAACGATAGATCCTGTGGTGTTGATTCGGGCGGGGTTCTACTCTAGGTTATCGTTGTCAGAGCGAGATGCTACTGCTGCTAAGCAATCAAAATGGCTCCTTGTTTTTCTCCTCCTCAGCGTTGTGCGTAGGCAGGGGAAATATAGTCCTACACTGAGTTCAACTGAAGCTCCACAAACGCTGCTGCGAAAGCCGCAGCTAAAGGAAAGAACTCTACGTAAACACGCGCGTCGTCAGTGTACGACGTGACGTACTGCACAGTACGGATTGAAGCTATGCTCGCGAGGGATGCAAGCTCTCTACACATACATACATACAGTGTGCGAAGCGCTATAGCTAGCTCCGCATACTAAAACCACACAGCGACCGTACATGAATAGATGACACACTCGTTCCCTGTGCATAAGGCGCTAAAACGTAGAGCATACACTCGACACTTCAAAGTTAATAAAATGAATATCTCCGAAATAATTACATCCGCTCCGATATCGAGCACGCTTGTGTACAGCAGTAGTAATCTACACTACGCCGTGAATGGATTCCGTCGACATTGGATGCATGCAGACTGCAGCCAGATAAGTGAGGACACACACACTCTCTCTTTCTGTCTCGCTCCCTCTCTTGCTCTCTTCCGCGGCGTTTCCCCATGCATCCTGTATGTTCCGAGCCAGGTTATTAAGTATTATCAACACCGACGTTTGGCTGCAAGGAGAAATGCCAGGCCGCTAAAAATAGCTCTTCCGAAAACCGTCAGAGCTCTCTTTCGATCTCTCCCCCTCTCTCCCACTCACTCACTCACTCACTCGCTCGCTCGCTCACCCACAAGGATGCCTCGCTCAGAGCATAACACCTCTGCCTCTAAGCTACATTAGACGGTGCCCAAGCGCTTGTTTTGCATGTCATCGTGTACAAGCCCACCAGTCAGTCATGTTATGGTATAATGTTGTCGTGATTGCTACATAGAGTTGGCCTATACACCACTACATAGTCATGCACAGTATCTTGTACCGATGTATAATGAGTGTTATTTCAGCCCTGTGCAGATTCAACGCAGAGCGATCTAGAGCTAAGAGGAGAGGGTTATACATGTACATGAAGAATGTCTAATGGCCATACTATAGCACAGGACACGATTCTACAGTCGTAAAGGCAAACAACTTGAAATGTAACGTCACCTTACATACATGCTATACCCAGGTCCTGCGATTCAGCGTCGGATCGTGTCGTCTGTGATGGCCTTAAGATGTAGGGGTGTAAATCAGAGAGGCTATGGAGTGCGACTCGGGGAAAGGATGTACCGGTACGCATCAATTATGATAATGCACCTGTACGCAGTCACTGTCTTATAGGATGGTAGGTGCTCGTTCTTCATACAGTGTAGACTACATCTATTGTTAATTAACACAAGGTATGTGTGTGCGTGTGCGTGTGTGTGTGTGTGTGTGTTTGTGTTTGTGCGTTTGTGTGCGTTCATGTTTGTGTGTGTGTGTGAGTGCGTGTGTGTGTGGGTATGCATGTGTGCATGTATGTGGTGTGTGTGTGTGTGTGAGAGAGAGAGAGAGAGAGAGAGAGAGAAGGAGAGAGGGAGAGTATAGAGAGAGAAAGTGAGGAATGAGAGAGAGAGAGAGAGAGAGAGAGAGAGAGAGAAAGATGAAGAGGAGATGTATGTGTGTGCGAGTTTACGTTTATGAGTGTATTATCTTTCTAGTTCCATGAGCAATGTGTAGGTAAACGAAACTACCTTTCATGTAGTTTCAAGTAGTTGTTGATAGCATGTACCTTACATTACATTCAGTAGGTTTGTCTGCAATCAAAACATGGCCCAGTTACGCATGTTGTTCTCGGTCAATGTTTTTTTTTCGAGAATCTTCAAAATATCCCAATGTAATGGTCAGCAGCACGCACATTGACATACATTCACACTTATCCCCTTTTCGAGAAAAGGAGTTCTATTTTTCCAATTTGAATTACATGTAGTACATTTAGCTAAGTATGATTATAACGATGGTGATGTATCACTAAATATGTGAAAGATAATGTGCAGTGTTGTATGCGCATGAAACGACAATGTCTCACAACCAACACGGGCAACAATAAGAAGAATTATCACCCCCCCCCCCCTCTCTCTCTCCTGTCCTTCCTCTCTCTTTCCCTCTATATTCCTTCTTTCTATTAATCTCTCTATATCTCTATTTTTCTATCGCTCTCCCTCTTTCTATTTATCTCTATTTATATGTGTGTGTTAATGTCTCTGTGTGTCTATGTATCTCTCTCTCTTTATCTCTCTCATTCTCTAAGTCATTTTCCCCTCCCTCTCCCCCTCCCCCCCCCCCTCTCTATCTCCTGAGTTGTACGCATCATCCTCTTTTATTGTTCCTCCATGTTTTAAGAATAATAGAACGGAGAAGCAATTTTGAATTCTTTCTTCTATATTCTTTCTTCTATATATATATCTCACGCTCTCTCTCTCTCTCTCTCTCTCTTTCTAACAATTAAATGTTTCCGTGTGACTAATGAGTGAATTGCATCTCGACATGTCCTTGTTGCTATACCTGCTAGCTTCCATCCGTCTGTATGACATTGGAGCAAGGACACATGCACAACGCATGAGAAAAGAAAAAAAAATACAGTGCAAATAGATCAGTCTTTATTAGCCACACACATACACATTACACACAAAATACATACACTGTGTCCTCAATATTGGAAAAGGGGATAATGATTCATTACATTCATGATTCATTTAATAAGTTAAACGTTGGCTTTGCTTTTGTTAAAATAAATATCGTTCGTCAGAATTTGTGACGGAATTTGAATTGATAGTTATTCATCATAAATGCAGGTTGGACATTTCATGTAGCTCTGAATGGTTGTTGTCCTCAGTTAAAGTAACTGTAATAACCGTTTGTCTATCATTTGGTTAAAAAAGAAAGAGGATCTTCTTTTTTTAAATTCCGAGTACGCTGCCGCATCGGGGATGCTTGCCGTACCCGTTCTGTTTCCCGGCGGACTGACAACATTCGAGCGACTGATTATAGGAACGGAAATTGTTGCCTTTAGATGACACCCCACAACATCCGGTCCAGGAAACTCTCTATCATTTATATCTTAAAGGGACTCTCCGCCTTAGATCTTAAGGGAAAATATGAGAAAAATAT
The DNA here is from genome assembly GCA_963669155.1 of Arbacia lixula. Lineage (NCBI taxonomy): Eukaryota > Metazoa > Echinodermata > Echinoidea > Arbacioida > Arbaciidae > Arbacia > Arbacia lixula. The sequence continues at coordinate 8,201,036 of OZ022579.1, forward strand.
ATGTTTGATTTCGATCCCATTTAGACGTATCATCAATCAAAATGTCAAGAAAGGAATTTGATTCACAGATAAACGCCAACATCTAATTGAAATTTATGTTCATAACTAGTAATCAACAACAATAGTACGTACAAGTAGAGTAATGCGGGGGGGGGGGGGGATGATGTAAGTATACACTCATATTAACAATCCTGACCCAGATTAACTATTTCTTATAAAGAAAATATGTACTTTTCCGATGCATCGACATTTACTTTGTGCGTTGGTGAACTTTCTCTTGAAAGGACAACGCAATTATGACAGAAATTTGCATTTAATAAAAGTAGAAACTCCTGAGAAATAGACTGGCAAGCGTTTGATAAAATTTAGACCATTTAGAATGTACTTTCTTGTAATATCAAATCATAGCTACAAGCACTGAATTCTGGCCATTAAGATCACATACATGGTTCCACAATGACAATTTGTGACCTGACAATTTGTGTTTGTTCTTGTATAAGGCCTTCTGTGCATAATCAAGATAAAACTCAGATCATTACTAGTCTTGCCTACCTTGCCTAACGTATATAATTTTTATAGTAATACAAGTTTTTATAAACATGAACCATTCCTTGATGATTTGGTAACTTTCCCAAATCTTTTCCTCTGGATGGCAAACACCTAACTTTGATCTAATTCAACCCATTACGAAGGTTTCACCTGAGAACGAAAAGTTGGCGATCGTTCGGTCAGTCAGCCATTGCCGACTCATCGGAACTTGGCTAATGTAGATTAATGTTAGCATAAGTAAAAAAAAACATAATATCAATCCCATATTTTACTTATACTCAACCTATGAATTATTTGTAGTATGTTTTCCGCTTTATCAATGTCAAAGGACACAGTACGAAGATGTTTTTATATACTTTTTTTTTTATCAAAGGTTAAGTCAAAGATCAACTGCTTACTATATTCCCCTATGATTATGTTTTTTATTATGATTATATCAGTCACTTTTTTCAATAACCTTTCCCTTGCCAGATAACAATTGCTGCTCAATTGGTGACAGATAAAATGTTGGTGACAAAATGGACGTACCCTCTCCTTCTGTGACTTGATTAGGTAAAGGTGGATAAACGCCCTGTATAAACCATGCTGTTGCCCCCCCCCCCCCTCCCTTCCTGGAAGCCAGATTATAAGGCCATGCACCTGTTTATTATTCATTTATAGGGGGAAATATTGTGACATAAAGTGTTAATGGGGCAACGCCCATTTCACAGTCGACACCTGTTGCGTCTTTCTGAACAATGTCGCAATTACTTTTAATATACACAGTGGGTTAAATTGAGCGTATGGGTGTGATGCACACCCTTTCTCCACCCCTACCCCGTTTCTTGGGAAAGTAACAGATATGCGAGAGTTAGAGCGCCACCATCTGCAAATCTACATGAATTGCCTTTGTATCTGGACCGAGGTCTATATACAAACCATTTAATCAATTTAATCAAATTCTTTATTCATCATGTAAAAACATATTTTTTCTTTTATAAACTCTGACTTCTAGGTGTCAACAGAAGCCGATGGCTTGTAAGGCGAAATGATCTATAACATGAAGTTCAATGCACAAGAGAGCTTTAAACCGTACCCATGGATATTTCTTTTTTTATAACTTAGGTCGTAAAGATGGATGTTTCGATTGGGGAGAGAACGACATGACAATGGTGTTCATTCCCAAGTCATTGGTTCAGCAAAATATACCAAAGGCGGAATTCCGGTCCGTGCATAAGTTGCTCTGAATAAAAACAAATCAAACCCCCCTTTTTCTTTACTCTATACTTTAAGTGGTCAAAAGGAGAGTTGAGGTGAAAAAAGAAAAAAACAATAAGGATAAGAAAATGTGAATTAATATCATATCATATAACATTTACATAAGACTGATAGCTTTATTCGTGGTATTTGATTAGAAAGTTCGGGATACAACGGAGATAGGCGTAAGAGTGTGGTGTCAATGCTAGAGGAGTTAATTGATATGTGAATTGTAGTATCGTTGATGGCGCTATCCTAGACCAACAAACTGAAACATTGACTTTGGTTTGGATGCGTACGGGTCATTGTTTCCATGACGTATAATATCTCAATATCTATCTTAGTCATCCTTATTTAAGTTCTTTACTATTTCTTTACAATATCGGTGCGCTATTTCAAAGAATTATAATGGAAAATAGGTTGTCATCGTTTTTTTTTTTTTAACTACGCAATATTCTTCTTCTTCAGGTGCCATCTGCTTTCAGAAGTCCGGCTATTCTTGTTGTTGTTATTATCATATTTTCTTTCTAATTCACTTTCTCATTATCCTCATCCTCTCTGCTTATTTGGTTATTATACTGCTTCTTTTCACCCCTTCATCTTTCTCAATCGTATCTGTCATCAAGCACCCGGAATACTAGCGGATGCTACCTGTAAGACATGTCAGAGCGGTTGAGCTCGCAGTTGTATGGACAAAGACAATAGATGGCGCTACGCACAATTTGATAATGATTAACGGCTCTGTTACATCTTTCTTTTGTTTTCCTCACATACTTCCATATTTGGCAGTCCCCAAGACTCGAAGAATAAAAGCATTACGCAGACACCGACCAATTGAATTGAATTAAATTTGCCGAATTGCTATAATCTGAAGAATCCAGGGTGGAAGATAATTATTCATGGAAACGTTTTACATCTTGGAACAGTAAATCAGAGAGTACTTCACGATCAACCATCTAATACCTGTAAAGAACAGTGTTGCAATAATTTGTAAGTAAAATGAAGATGATAGTTTTGCAATACTACAGACTCCCACCGCCGGGGCCACCTACAATAACATTAAGAGCAACAAAACTAACAACTCCGCTTTGTCGATGTTGCAAAATCATATTAGTTTCTTTTTTAGTTTTCGTATCGTATCCTTGCGACTTCTTACCCCCCCCCCCCTTTTTTTTTTTGCGGGGGTGCCAAACAAGCAAGTAAGCGATTAGAAAAAAGTGTGTTAACATATTGCTTTCAAGCGTGGACCCCGCTATGTGACAAGGGTGCAAGGGAACAAAGTTGTTTTTCTCATCTGATTCAGGGCACATATTGTTTTATGTCGGAAGCACCTAATATGAGGGTAAGTTTTCTTAACTCTAGAAAGGGGGCATACTCTCATGCTAGCGAAGGAGCATTTGTATTTTTGAACTACACTATTTGTTTCTAAAAAGAACATAAAGAGGGGCTCTTTTTGGCTTGATCGTAATGTTGTATAATCTCGATGGAGGTGGGGGATTGAGTTATATTCTATCGAGTGAGTTATGTTTCCGAGGGGAAGTGTTCCATCGCGAGATGGGTATTGCGAGATAGACAGAGTCATGTGCGTTTATTAAAGGGTATGTTACGACTCAAAAGGGACACTATTGTTTTCACGTGTCATTTAGCCCAGGCGCATTTTGTACCATTTCAAGGGAGGGGTGGGGGGTGGGGGGGGGGGGGGGGAGGGGGCGCTTTTTGCCACCCCCACCCAAGGCGCCCGGTCGTCACTGTACCTTCATAGTAAATTGCCACCAACACCATGAACATGGCCAACATCACCATCATAATCATGAACCATCATTAACCACCCCGTACCACCATCAATATGCTACCATCATCACTACCACCACCGCTGCATTTGTGGCACCACCGCCACCACCACTACTATCACTACAATTGAAGTTCCATTAAATCTGTGTATGCCACATGTGTAGTACTCACAAGTAATACACACAAACCCCATAGTGTGTCATTTTATCTGACACACGTAGGGTTAACCACTTCCACTACCACCACCATCACCACAACTACCAGTTTAATTTTACAATAAAAAGTATCATTATTATTACCACCACCACTACTATCCAAATAGACTACCACCACTACCACTACCACCACTATCCCTACCTCCACCACCACCATCCCCAACACTACCATTACTCCGACTACCACCACCACCACCACCACCACCACCACTATCATCGCAGGCACAGTTCTAAACGACATCAAATTATTACAGGCTGTCTGTACACAACAACAAACAATGTCCACAATGCCATTGTTCGGCGAACCATCGACGCCACTCGTCTACAGCTGATCGCCAGTACAGAGTGTGCACGCATGTACGTAGCGAAACAGCGAGAAACGTACGGGAATCGGAACAGACAGTGCACGCGTCGATATCTGCGTACAATGCCCGTACAGTGCATGCAGTACATGCAGCGAATAACAACCGGCCGTATACATTAGGCACGGAAAGGAGCTCCGTAACGTTAAATTTGTCAATGTTTGTCGGGCTGTAGCGAGGGTGTATGCTGCTAATTGTCACTCAGTTAGACTTGCAAGCTTTCACAAGGGGATGACGTTTAACTCTTGGCAGCCTAACCTTTCGTGATATACGTAGTGGATGCTTTCGTCTTATTCCTTGTCTTCAACGCCGGGACCGACGAATTCATCATGCCCAATCCGTCGGTACGACGAGAAGGTCCGATGAAACTACGTCTCACAGGTACGGTACACTAAACCTCCACGCACTATCGAGTATCGTAATTGGTCTATAGAGTGCATACATACGTGCATGTATCAGTCATGTAGATCTAGGCCTACTGAATTTACATGTTCAAATGTACGTGCAAAACGTTACCAATGGAACTGGAAGTTACCGTGAGCAGTTCGGAGTTTTCACTTGGCATTTTGGGCACTTGGTATGCTTGGGGTTGCTGATGATGATGTGTCAGTGAAAAACGGTCATCTCCATGCTGATGCTCCGCTCGCAATCTGACCAAGTCGCACTAGATCTAAATTTCATCATGTCGCCCCACTTTAAATTTGGTCAAGTCACCAACCCAGTTCCAATCTGTCTGACTAAAACCCTGTTTAAGAGCGCAGGCTCTTTTCCACTGTAAACGCCCAAGATGCCAAAAGGGATACCAAAAAACGGCCACATTTTTGGACGGCCTCTGGAGGTCGTCTCTGCCTTGCCCGGCCTGCACTGGGCCCGGCTTTTCTCGCTGTAAATGTAAGCCGGCAAATGGGATACCAAATTGCCTCAGATGTGCACATTACTGTGACCCAAAATGATTGTGTGTTTACATGTAGGCATCAAGATTCAGTGATGTTCATGATTACAGTTTCTCATTAACATTACTTGCTGTGTCGAAATTAATTTCGGCATTATTTTGAAAATAATTATGTTAATTTTTTACACAGTCACCTTGAAAGTGCACTTTTGAAAGCTACAGCTTATTAGACAGTGAAGAATAAATTTGTTGGTATTTTGATGGATTTAGCGATATTTGAGCGACGATAAGGCAATATCTTGCAACACTTTAAATCTGAATTTGATATTTGGTGAATTCATGAAATGTTTGATTTTATTCCTTGTGAGTATGTTGATCCATAAAATATAATTATAGAAATAAACGCTGCCATAGAATATCATTTGGTTGACTAGGGCATTTGCCTACCCTACATGTAGCATCAACAGAGCTCTGTACTTCATGTGTAGTATTGTATGTATTGTGTATACAGAGTGATGAGAAATATTAATAATCTTAAGTCACTATTTCTCTTTAATTTTCTCATTACCGGTACTTTCAAAGATATTCAAAGGTGAGGGGGAGTACAGTATTGTACCCTCTCTTATCATATTTATTTTTACTGTTCAGGGGTGTTATTCTGAAAGAAAGTTCTGTCCCAAAATGTTTTAGCTGTCAGTTGGTATTCTGCAAACTGAATAAAGCAAGAAACTGCCAATCAAAGTTTCGAATTGTGCGGGATTTATGTTGAAACTTGAGTCAAAACTTTGTCTTCAGAATACCACCCAATTTCCATTTTTCACAAAATAGAACAAAATTATATCATTTACTAGTAAGTCAAATCTGTCAAACAAGTTTTACTTACAAAATGGCAATCAGGTTCTTTACCACAAGAAGGAAATCTAATGAGTCAATCTGAATCAAACATGATATGAAGAGCTAAACTCAGGAATATTAATTGATGACATTGAAGTCAAAGCAGGGCAATTTCACAGCTGGTAATAGTCATAACTTTCAACTGCTGTACTGTTAGAAAGGAATTGATTTAAATATATAACTGTAATTTATACAATTTAGGTACATCTGTTCTATTGCAATATTAGATTTATTTTTATTACTTGTTTTTGAGATGTAATTTGGAATAAAGTTTTCGGCTAGTAATGTTGCAAAGAAAGGATAGTGTGCTCGAACTTTGAACATTCATTAAAACGTAATACATTTGGCTCTTTGCTTTAACAGTGGGCAAAAGATCAAAGCTGTTCATTGATTTTGAAGTCCATTCATACTTTTGGTTCTGTTGATGGAGAGAAATATAATCTATAGATTCTTTCATCCTCTATAATTTCAGGCATTATGGGTTGTCCCTTTTGTGGTAAAAAACACAGAACATGGAAGATACTGTATCAGAACTTTCCTCACAATGGCAAAATTGAGTACTGATTTGATTAGGTTTTGCGAAGTTTGTCAGAAACTTAAAGCGTAGAGACCAGAGACTGCTGTGCTCTATGGTCCGCACAGGTCTGCTCCACAGTGCATGCGTTCATTGGGAGCAATGCCCTCTTTTAGCGCTGTCAGGGACCATACGATTATGAATGTAGACTATCGCCAGTTCGTTTCAAATGTAAACAAGGATAGTTTTTCAATCTTCCTGAAATGTTTATGAAATTGAATCATTGGGATATATACTACTGATTCGTGTTGAGTTTTATGACTTTTGCAAATGGGACACCCTGTCCTTAAAAAAAGTTCATATTTATCTGAATCGATGGCAAGTCAAATCTCATATTATTATTGTTATCAATCGCAAGTAAACTTGCCATCAATTGTAACTCATTCAACAGAGCACAGATTTAAGCAAAAGGCTGCATGTAGCACAAAGCAATTGCTCCCTGTACATGTGCACATGTATGTACCGGTTTACACCCAGTTTACAGTCAGTTTTCAGGTACCGGTTTACAGTTACAATGAAGGCTGACTTACATTTGTAGTATGAGTCCACATTGTATGCGTAATAAACAGTATGTGAAAGTCAGAACAAGGGTATGGGAAAGGTCAGTGACCTTCCACATCACAGGTGGTCAAGGTGTAAAGGGCCAGCTAAAGCCCACCCTCTCCCCTGAGAGATGACCTGACTGACCGGCCTGGGGTTAACCTGCATTCCAGGTCACTCACTCTCCCCATTCAATTGTTACAGTCTTGTAAGTATCCAATACCAGTATCGCATACCAGCCTGTCTTCCACGCTGTCTGGCATTCCTAAACCAAAGTATTCAACGAAGGGGTCTGGATGCAGGAGACTAACCATTCTCAATTTCTTCTCTGGCTGGCTCCTGTGGGGCGGACTGAAAAGAAAAGAGAATAATGGGAGTGACTAGTCTTAGGACGTGTTTATCAACTCTTTTTTTGGTAGAATTAAGGTTTCCAAACGCGTTAAAAGTTTTTTAAACACATTTAAACGAGTTGATAAATGCAAAGGTGTTTTGATTATGGGGTTTGGAAAGCTGTTTTGAAACACACAAATTTGTACGATCCTAAAGAAGAAAAAAAAGTTTAAAGGAGCGAGATTAACGCAAAGCTGTTTTGAAATGTATTTAAACCATGTGTTTTCGGTGACAAGGCCTGTTTTCGACTTGGGCGATCGAGTTGATAAATGCACCGTTTTTTAAACGCGTTTAGAAATGCGTTCGTAAAGGCTTTTGGAAACACGTTTAAATTTCTGAAAAGTTGATAAACACAGCCTTTGAGTACTAGTCCCTATTTACCAGGTTGGAACAGAAATGTTCAACAGCATGGAAGCCAGGCTAGCTGGTAATGAGCTTTGAGTAGAAGATTCACACTCTGAGCATTTACACTGTATGCACTGTAGACATAAGACAGTGCTTAGCGCATTGCAATTTCCTGTGTTATGTACACTACAGCTCAAAGGAATTGTCATAGGGAAAGGGAAAGGGAAGAAAGGGAAGGACCCATAGTTTTAAACTGTGGTATATTTTATCCAGTTCAGCATGAAACATGATGCTTTTTAGGCTGAAGCATCGTGTTTCATGCTGAACTGGACAAAGTATACTGCGGTTTAAAACTGCGAGTCCTTCCTTTTCTACCCTTTCCCTTTCCTTATGCCAATTCCTTTGAGCTGCAGTGTACACATTTAGATTCAGAAAGAAGTTGTTGGACAGTGTATGATATGGTACTCTACCTTGTGTTCAATCAGGATTAGGTTTCACCCTTAATGTGCTAGAAAGAATTTGACATTTCACACATCGATTCCTGCCCAGTTTCATGATTTTTGCAAATGGGACACCTTTTTTTAACTGTTTCTTCTTTTGCTCAAAACACACTCAAAGACTACACGACATTCATAGGGAGTGTGCTTTGAGCATGAAAGAGATAAAACATGATATTACAAAGAAATGGTAGAATGTAAATACATGTATGTGTCAGCGAGTTTGACACTTCACACTCTCTGCTCTGTCACAGAATAATAATTATATTTGTCTGCCGTAATCTGCTGCATAATACACCCGTCTCCATGCTCTTATCTTGACTTCATGACAAATACGACCAAATACTTGCTCCCTGGTTCCCTCTTTTACATCCCGCCTTCATTTCCTCCACGCTTTGTTTACATGTACCCATCATTTGTATATCAGCCATCAATTTGAAGAAGTGCAGTTGTCTTCTGGGGCGGTGAGATGAGATAATGGGGTGGGGGGGGGGGGGGTAGGTGACGTTTGGAGGGGGGCTTTAGTCGAGTAGAAAGTTGACTAGCTCCAGACCCTGCCCATACTGTACAGTAAGTGCCTTTGTTAGCGCGCCCACATCATACGCACAGTCAGGAATCTGGGAGTAGAGTATCTTGGCTCACAGGCTTGTGGGGGGGGGGGGTATTTTTAAACCAAACTAGTCAATATTGGGGTCTGGCTGCAGTAGACTAGTCACTTGATTCTTTCTCCAACTCAGACCAACTTAAAAAAAAAAGAGGAGAATGACCAAGGGACTAGTATTATGAGTACTAGACTCTATTTTTCAGTGTGAATTAGAAATATCCAATTGCCTGGAAACCAGGCTAGGTTTCAGGTGGTGGTGGGGGTAGGGGGGGGGGGGGGCAGGGGATAATCTCTTGTCTCCCAGTAAGTTGACTCGTCTGCCTGATTTCTCGTTGATATGGCTCTATATTGTCTGCACAATTATGCTCATCTGCGCGGCAGTCGACTTGGCACCTCTGTGCATGAGGCCCAATCATTTTTCCCCTTTCAACGATATTTTGATCCTTTTGATGGAGGGAGAGTATAATAGGGTGCGTATGACAAGGCTCGGAGTACCGTACCGGCTAGGACTGGCACTGGGAATTGTCGACAGAGAGATAATTACATGTATTACTGACACATGTGTGGTTAGTTGTACGTACATGAGACCTAGAGTGTAGCGTATATCCCTCAATTACTGATATCTACAGTACGTTATTTGCATCCTTAAAATGGAAGTCAGCCTCATGTCTCATATGAGTTCAATCCACAAAAAGTACAACAATGTCCTTCAGTACGGTGCATCTACTCTATATAGTACAGACAGTAGATGTATGATGTACATTTACAAATGTGTCAGTCTCAACAACAATTACATGAATTGCATGGTCCATGAATGCTGTTGAGGTCATATAATTGTCTACATGTATGAACACGTCCACAACCTTACATATGTACATGTACACAAGTACGTGTATACTGCCATTGAAGGGAGGTGTTAAGTAAAACAGGGTAAGGCTTAAATCTTACTACCTCATACATATGCTAAAGTAGGCCAGTACATATGTTTTTTTCCAGCATACAACAAAGAGAGGTCACAAAGAAACCATAATCAATTGCAACCATCACCATGCAATGCAGTCAGAGAGATATCGCCCTGTGTGTATTGCCCTCGCTATCAGAGCAGTGTTAGACAGATCAATTTTCCCTCTGTCCCTTCCAGGAACATCTGTTTCCTTGTGCTAGATGGACACACATGCTCACCAGCTTGGCTCTCATGTGTTCCTGGATATATGGTTAGCTCGTTATATGTTGTACACAGAAACATACATACATGTACAGTTGTATTGTACATTACACTTCTTTTGTACAGCGTGCATGCACGTACACAGTATTTAGGCTGCCCATACTGTACAGTAATGAGACTAATGTGTACATGTGTGTGAAGTCTATTTTGTCATTCATACTGTAAGAACCCTGGGAAAAACTTTAAAATGATTTCATCACAAAATTTGCGGGGTGGGGGTGGGGGGGGGGGGGGGGGCTAAATTGCCTTGAGATCCTGTGTAATTTACTCACTAAAAGAACAGTAATATGTTGCAATCCCTACTGATACATGTACCTGTACCACATACTACAGACTATGTATGCAATTTCAATGTCTCCATGTACAGTTTACATTGCAATCGACCCTTTCATCTACCGGTACTTGTACATGTACGTGTACAAGAATAGGAGGTTTCTTGCACACGTTTATAACCAAGGAGGTTCTACGCTCTGCAAAATCTCCTTGCTATTATTACCCATGGAGGAAGGTTAGGAGAGCAGTAATTGTGTGTGCATTGGCTAAAACATACATGTAAGCCTCATTTGTAGGATAATAGTGCCCTGTAAACATACAAACGTAATGGACAGTATCCGTCCTCTAAAACCACCTTTACTACTGCTCAACTGACAGTGCCCAATTGTGGTATTCGTCCTTGAGGTCTTTATGTCACTGTCCTAATGAGGCTTGTTGACCCCCAGATGTCTGTAATAGACTGTAGACTTTACATGTCCAGCCCATTCATCTGTGTACACAGAGTTATGCTACGTCCATTGATGGGAGGAAGTCTCTTTCTATAGGCTCCTCTCCTTTGTCCACTTTCTAGCCTACATAGGCTTGTTTGAAGGCAGGCACACACCACTCTTATTTTATTAATTGTATGGCAGTCAGTTAAAATTGGCTATTTATAACCATTAATACAATGTTATGATATGTTTCAATTTTGAAACTACATGTATGAACATATTACTTCCATTTCCCAGTATTATTTTTGACAAGAGAAAGCTCAGCTATAAGACATACATGTATAGAAAGTAAGATAAATTTATGTCAGTCCTAGGTTGTGAGCTCGGTTACAGGCACAAATGTGTACATTGTACCCTGTCCATTTTTTTTCTGTTTCCAATTTGTCTGTATGATGAAGCCTGTAACATATTCCTGTATTCCTTAAAACAATGCAAATTTGTAATGAAAATTTGTGAAGCAGCATTAATATGAGATTTCTAGTGAATATTAGTCACCAACAGATAGCGGAGGATATCAGCTTTGCCTCCATACTAATTGCAATGTCACCAAATCACAGGTGCAGACGTGTACCAGGTGCATTGATCAAACAGTGAACAGTCCATATTGACAATATATGAGTAGTCATACAGAGGTATGCCTAGGCTGGCACCAGATACTATTTACTGAACAGCTGTAATAAGACTAATACACACATGTCTCTCCAATGGAGTCTCCTTACATGTAGTAATCTGGGGCATGTCACAGAGAGGAAAAGGGAAGAAGGGCATTGCGGCATAACTGCACAATCAATCTGACTAAGTGATTGCATTTAAGAAGAAAAAAAAAAATTGCAGCCTTTAACAAAGATTATATGCCTTTTCCCCATTCCAGGTTGCCCTGTGATAGTCTGACTTCCAGGCTTTTTGGAATATTTAAACAAAATCAATAAAGAGGTCTGGCTGCATTGGACTAATCATTCTCATGGAGAAAAGAGGGTATATGTTTCAGTGACTAGTCTGAGGCTACTAGACTGTAGTTGTCAGTTGGGATCAGAAATTTCCAACAGCCTGAAAGCCAGGCTACCAGTGATATCCTGGCTTGTAGGGAGGTATAGGATAAGAACTATTCTTTGAGTCCAGACTGAGTTAAATACATGTATGATTACGTATGATGGAATGCACTGTAGAGCAAAGAAGCAGCCCCTCTACCCCCTCACCCCCCCCCCCCCAATATATGTAATGTACATGTACAGTATATATGTACAGTGTAGCCTTAAGCCTGGGCTCCCTTTGACACTTAGTATTCAAGATTATCCTGCAGTGTGTCTACAAGTATATGGGTGAAACTAACTGCACTTCACTGTATAGGAAGTGCATTGTTTGTACACAAAGCATGGGCTTTTGTCCCAGTCCCTCCCCTTTGAAGGAGACTCTAATCCCTAGAAGTACATGTACAATGTACTCTTCTGACCATAGGCATGCCCCCAGCAGCAGGAACATACTACTGGACTACATTGAAAAGATAGATTATCTATCCATTATGATGCTCACAAATAGCCTCCCCCCAAGTGTGGATTATCTGATGTTTGTCAATGGTCATTGTAGGATGACAGTGACCAAGCTCATGGACAATGTCCAGTGTTCAGCGTACTTGGCAGATCATATGAGTCACACGGATACACACAGATGTGTTGCTCAGAGCATAGTACCATCGAGGCACACTGCATACATGTATGTGGCTTATGAGCAGTTCCCCCAAAACTGTAAATTTGATTTTATTTGTAATAAATGATGTCTCTTCTTGAAAATGCCTTTGAGGTTAAATTGAAGAAATATAAATGAAATGAAGTAGATTGAAGACATGATGACTTTTATTGATTATAGCTTACTGTAGGTTTGATCATGTTTAATGTGTAGAGGTCAATTTACGTACATCTGTAGTGAATGTATAGGTTACACTTATACTTACTTCATATTTAGTTATTTACTCATACATTCATACAGTATTAACAAAAGTTTTGCACATTTGTGCAGAATGCAAAGCCATGATGATGCACAGTTGTACACTATAAACTCTTTGTATGCACATGTCTTTATGTTTGGAGTGGGATTGAATAGTTCTGCTTGTTAGACCATGAAACTTGGCAAGCAAGACAGTTATGAAGGTGACCTCCACATAACAAAAAAAAATGAAAACATACATGTACACTCCAGCTAAAAGGAATTGGCATAGGGAAAGGGAAAGGAAAGAAAGGGAAGGAGCTGCCGTTTTAAACCACGGTATATTTTGTCCAGTTCAGCATGAAATGAGATGCTTTAACCTAAAAAACATTGTGTTTCATGCTGAACTAGACAAAATATACTACAGTTTAAAACTGCGGCTCCTTCCCTTTCCCTTTCCCTATGCCAGTTCCTTTGAGCTGTAGTGTACACTGCATTTTGAGTGGCACAAGTTCATAAATGCACTACTTGGCTGGGAAATGTTGTAGGAACTTCGTACAACATTTACTAGGAAGTTGAGAATAAACTACAGTATAATAGCTTTATCGTGCTTGTTCATAGAATCAACCCTTGCTAAGCCGTACATACAGGTAATGTCATCTATAGCAAGGATTGATAAGGAGTTGATGCAATGGTTTTGTTGTGATAGTGTACATAGATTTATGTAAGATTAACTTGTTCTAGATAGTTGTTATTTCAAATAACATCTGTAAGCATGCATGAAATTACTTGAAAACCTTTTCCCATTCCTAATAAATCTTCTTGCCTATTTTTGTAATCACACAATGTACTATCAAATTTATCTTTCTCACTCCCAGTTGACATGTATCTTTCACATTCTTCTCTCTACAGTGCTCTGTGCCAAGAACATCAGCAAGAAAGACTTCTTCAGTAAGTGCAAACATGATGTTTTTCATCTTGTTTAAATATTTACTTTAACTAGATAATGTTGATAAATTATGATAATGTAAAAAATGAATCAAAATTATGATTCATCTTTCACAATGTGGATCAATATGTTGTTTTTTAATGATTTTATTCTTGTGGAACAGCCGTGGTACATGCATTGTTTGGTGGAATATTTGTTAATGTCAGTAAAAGTGTTTTTCTAACTTTCGTGAGTAATGTAGACATGCAGGATGTCCAACATAATATTTAGGTCTTAGACCTGGGCAAACCCCTTCCTGCTAAAGGCTCCTACCAATATCTGATAGTTTGACTCATTTTCAAAGCCAAAAGTGAAAGCAAAGTTAATGTGCAATTAGCCACAGAAAGTCATCTGGATCATTGAGAGCGTCAGAATTCGTCATATGATCAGCTCTCATATTTTTTTTCAAGGTGAAGATGAGTAATTGTGTGTGCAGTATTTGCAGTCAAGGTTAGCTGGAGATGTATGTGTTTCCATCTGGTTAATTGTGTTGTTTTGGAGCTGAGAATGATGAATCTAGTTTGTTTACATGGCAACCAAATAACCTTGGTGGTAGAATCCATTCATACATCACGGTCTGTGTTTGTGTTGGTATAGCCTCCATGCCAGGCAATGGAAAATGTTTCTTTTTTGATGCACCGCTGCAACCACAGCTGGGTCTGGATGCTTAGGCTACAGGAGAGAGATAAGGAAAGAGGGAAGGATGCATAGGCCCATGCTCACAACGGTGGGGTGGATTAAATTAGACTGCATACTAGACTTACTTTATGGGGCGCAACATGATTTACCTGATGCTGTTACAAAATCATTGTTTTACATCACAGAACCACAACAGTGGGTGATTTCAATTATTCACTGCAATTATTATGTGGACAAAATCATCATACCTTAGTGCTTCCAAGGACAAAATTAATTATATTGAAACATGAATAATGTTCCATGCTGTTTTATTTGGCATCCCATATTGTTATCACTTGTACGCTGTTTGCGTTAAACCCCTGTTCTGAATATGGGCCATAGTCTACAAGACCAGACTTACATGTGGTTGCAGCAGTACACCAGAAAAAAAGGACTCCATAGCCTAGAATCAAGGCTAGTATGCGAATGGCTAGAACCATAATTGTACTCTCATTTAGTCTAAGTTTGACTCATACACTTACCACATGGATGCTGTTGGTATTTCAGTATTTGGACTTTGTCATTGTGTACATTGCAAGTTGATGGGGTCTTTTCAAGCTTGATTCTTGACCAGGTGGCTGTCATGGCTGAATGGTGATGAAAATCCAACACAAAAGAACAAAGATTATAACTTTATTTTAGGGAATGACAAAGCTGGAATACAGTGCATAGATCTCAAACCCAACCTTGACAAGGCATATTACTTTATACTGATTTATAAAGAAGAATAAAGAAATTTTCTGTTGTCTCACCACAGTGACTATTTGTATTTAAAGTGTATATCTTTGATGAATGAAAAAGTTGAGGCGCAAAATGAGATTTAAGAAAAGTTGTTTAAATCTACATGAAAGACATGGCAATATAAGAATGTTGCATCACAGTTTACAACTGTAAAATTACCTACATGTGCGGTACATGAACAAGTTCTATCAGTACAAGTCAAACAAATAGCTTGGCATCCTGGGTGTTGGGTATTTCTAAACTAAGCTATTAAATTAGGGGGTCTGGCTGCAATAGACTAATCATTCTCAATTTCTCCTGTACTGTACTGGAGAAGAAACAGGAATAAGAGAATGATGTAGTAAATAGTCTCAGAGTACTAGACTCTATAGGGGCGTCTTCATTAGCCTGATGTGGGCGAAATAGTGAGCTTGTTCTGATCGAGTTAGCTAGCCAGATCACGAAATAGCTAGCTATTTGCGTCTTCATTAGCCAGATCTGGCAAAATTGCGAGCTATTTGGTCGAGAAAATTTCCCAAGAAATCTTGGGCTAGATGGAGCTAGCTCGAGCTAGTTTGCGAAATAGCTCGGAGCATTTTTTTCAGCCCGAAAATTTTCCGACCTCGGCATGCATCAGCGTGCATGAGGCATTGTTTACGTTAGGTTTTTGTACGTGCGTGAATATGAGCTCACAACAGAAGCCATGCGGTCATGACCTATTCCCGTCGCACACTACGCATGTGCGAACATCGGGATAATTTATGCATCCCGAGTTTCGAGCTAATGAAGACGCGATTGCAACTTCAGGCTTGCTCCCCGGATCAGCAAAATAGCTCGCTATTTTGTCTGATTGGGCTAATGAAGACGCACCTTATTTGTCAGTTGGATCAGAAATATCCAACAGCCTGGAATTCAGGCTAGACATAAAGTAGCACTCAAGAAAGTTATCCCAGAATGAAAAACAACTCTGGAGATTTATGAGGCCTCTGAGCTGAATTGACTAGCAGACATGGTATCAGTGCAGTGGTGGTGGTGTTCATTTGCTGTCAGACAAGGAAGAGCAACTGTTTGCGGAGGATGAAACTCAACCTGAGGTCATTCACAGATCATGTTAATTCATGGCTCCCAACAGCACATTCCGTCATGTGCACAGCCAAGCATTTACTGTGCATTATTCACGTTTGATGTTTCTTCTAGTCTTGCTTCCAAGGCTTTCAATTTGTGCACTTCTGTGATCACACACATACATGTACGTGTCTGCTTACTCTTGTAACATGACCTTAACTCCTTCTCTGCCAGACTCCATGCTCCTCTATGGAAATGATGTATATTAACAACTGGGCTCAATGATGCATAAAGGGTTAGTTTGTAGGCATAGACTCCATTGAACCTCTTACTCAGGTTGCGTGTCTGTAAGATAGACTAATCCCTTAATTCTCCATTAGTGTCAGGAGGCATGAACAAAATATAAACAAGCTAGGCTGCATTTCAGACCCATTGATGAAGACTCACTTACTGACTGACTGACATGTGTTTGTACCTGCATAGCAAACTAGCTAAGAGTGTTCCTTGGGGCAAGGGGGAAGTCAAGGGTCTGAAATGAAGACTGTCTGTTCTTTTTGAGTAAAAGAGGGAATTGGGAGCTATTATTAGCTTGCATGTGCTGCAAGACCTTGTGTACAGTACATGAAATTCCCCTTATTCTTCCCAAAGATGTTGAGAATATTCCCACGGTACCAATTATTTCCAGTGCACTGTAAACAGATGTGCATTCAATTCTTACTGGCCATGTTTAGTGAGAAGTGTTTTGGGCAATAGTAATGTAGGATAAAATTATATCATTATATCATTATAAGACTGATAAGTTATAATATGAGACTTTCATTCACCTGGGGCGATATTCATGAAAGCTTACTAGCCTAGTTAGCTACTACAATGCATGCATTTCAATGCACATTTTTCTTTATAGGTAAGGAGTAGAAATGGTAAAAACTACACAGTGTATTTACATCAATAGAGTGCTGTTCTGCCAATTTTGTTTGAATTTAGGATGTGAGGATACTGTACCTGGTACAAATTATCTCATCATGATAAACTTCTATGAATGGAATTAAATCCAGACCCGCTGATGACAGGCATCTCTGTTCTGCCACGATTCATGGGCCTGTAATCCTCACTACTACTAGTGCTTACCATACTCTTATTTAAAATAAACAAAAAATGTACAGTCCTCAATTAAGGCTATCATTGATATGACAGTTGCAGCTTCACCAACAACAATAACAACAGCCGCCTACAGTGAACGTATGTATAATGTACATGTTCACAAGAGGAGTATGGTATATTTTTCATGTAAATACACATGTCAATGTACAATGTACCTCCATATAAGGACTAGCTTCAAAACTTGCAGCCTGTACATGTAGATCAAAGATACAATACATTGCCCATGCATGAGTAAGAAATCATTCGGCAGCCTGCATGGGAGGCTACAGCAGCAGCAGACCATAGCATGGCTGATCAGGCAGGCGGGCGGCTGAGGCTGGCTGAGGCTGGCCTGGTCGTGTAGACAGCCTCGGCTGCATCATGGTACAGTGTGCAGTATGCATGCAGTGACCAGTATGCAGCAGGGAATGAGCAGTGAGTGAGACACTGCTGGCTGGCCATGCCCAGCAGCCCAGCAGCCTGGCTTGGTGTAGCCAGGCATGGAGATCAATCAACTTCTCATCTCGGGCGGTCCGTTCAGACTCACTCTGTACATTGTAGTCGCAATGTCTCTACATGTACATGCATTGCATTGGATAATGTAACATGTCTCAGCTGATATCCCATTTGTTAGTGTATACGCCTTTTCTGCATTTCATTGGGGTTTACATATGTCTGCAATCATACATTCTAAAGCTTATATTGGCAAACCTCTAAAAACGTGTATGGGGAAAGAAACAATTTGCGGGGACTCCTTTTCAAGTCTAATGTCATGAAACCACCACAGTAAAATATGTTTTGCATTATACAAGTACTTCATGAGGAAGAGTAGTTTTGTGGGGGCATTTCGGGGAATAAATCACCCTGATCCCCAGTGTTATTTTGCACAGCTGTACACGTACATGTGCATGTACATGTAGTATGTAAGGGGCTGGTTATCATGATGCAAGCACTCAGGACGTAGAGTTGTGACTCTCCATAGTTGCCTATGTCACAGAATATGGCACGAATAAATCATAGATACATGTATATAGATAGATAGATAGACAAATAGTACGAATATGAGGACTGTACACATAACGAATATCCTCGTGGTTACTACATGTACAAGTATGAGTGTGATACATGTTGATCACAGCAGTGTGAACAGGTCTTCTAAGGAGGCCCCACTTACTGTGAGTCTCTATGGCCAAGTGACTACAAAACGCTGGTGCCCCAATGGTGGCCAGCCACACAGCCGCTTGGCTATCTCAATGTTTTTACAGGATGAATGACCCGACAGTAAATTACACATGTGATATCTTTTACTGTGAGCGATGGAGTTGCCAGTCATACTGTCGTGTGGTATTGATCATGGCCTCGTTTCTAGTACTGCAACTTGGAAGTATTTTCCCTGTCATCTTGCCTGTTTTGATCTCTCCCATGGGGGCATTTTGGGGGCTCATGTAGATGTAGATGTACATGTACAGATGTACTTGTCTTGTAACAAAACAAAGAATGCTCTACAGGTCACGTACATGTACAGTGCATGTATTTGTTTTTACAGGGATACACTGTAGTTCACTTCACTGGAATGTTGTGTAGAAAGTCGGAACTAAAGAAGAGAAACATTGACACAAGTTTGACTAAAATGAGACACTGTTTTTTGGCTGTACTTTCATGAGAAAGAATGTACATGTATGTGTCAGTATGCCATGATGAAAATGTTCATTGGGCATACATTTACTTGAAAATGTTCAGTACAGTATCGTTCATACTGTGTGAATGATATGGCAAAAGGCATTCACTTGATGGAATGATAATGATTATGATTAAGCCTGAGTCTGATCGGTCAGTGATCCGATCAAACGTGCAACGGTTTGAAAAAAATCTGATATGACTCAGGCTTAATTACAATTATAAAGAGTACATTTATCATGCACCATTTTGCATACTCTGTTGATTAATTTAATACCCCTGGCGCATGAGAGTCTGCAACATACCATGAAACAATGTGATTTGGATGTACATGTATGAAACAATGATGAATACCGGTATTGCCTCATGAAATTACCTGAAGCGTGTCCTCCATACAAAAATACAAGATGATGTACATACAGTGTATGTAAACAGTATTTGCACATTCTAAATTATGTTTGTACTTTCTTGTCCATTGCTTAACATGTTGGAAGGACACAGAGACAATAAAATCAATATGTTTGGTATGTAACAATGAGCATTTGGAGGTCAAATTAGCATTGACGGGTAAAATGTTCCTTTGTTTATGTTCAATCAACATCCTGTCAATATTGACAGAGCTCCCTCAAACTGTTCACGTATACATGTATGGTTCAAGGACAAGTATGGAACTTTTATTTAATGCACATGTACATTTATACATATATGTATTTTATTTTGCAGACTATCTATGAACACACACAGTACACTTACATGTACATGTCCAGGAAACATATTTTCAATTTACATGTACTTGGTGGGGCTACAATTTTTAGGAATAATCCCACAATCCCACAATCTATGGCTATTGAAGATTTAGATGTATCATGTATGTCTGAGTTTGTGTAGAAAATATTCTCATAATCTGACTGTGAAGATTTTCACATGTGTACAAGTATCCCAGTTGTACGCATGTAGTGAAGGATTGATTGGGTTAACCACGTCCCCGGAGTCGAGAGGGTCTGATCAAAGACTGGGAATTCAGCAAATACTCTCTAAATCTGACTGTGCCTATTCAAGATTTACACATGTACAGTATGTCTAAGTTAATGTAGATTTGCAGGCTTGTCATGAAGCATTGATTGGGTTAACCACGTCTCCCAGCAGAGCGAGGATCTGATCAAAGACCCCGGGTTTCAGCAAGGAATCAAATCGGATTGTCCCTGTCTCGCACCCTCATTAGAGTCTGAGAATCCTTCTTCTGCTGAGTCAGAGGACCAATGATTACTGGACTCCAAGCAAGATTATAACTTAATTTTGATCACTCCGAGGACGAGAAGTTGTGGCTCCACTCCACAAACCATCTCTTTGTCGTTCTTTGAAGGCTTCCGTGTGACAAGCAATTTTTTTGTTAACGTGTTTGTGACACCATTTCAGTTGTCATGGGGATGAGTTTTAGTGTGGTGCTTTGTTGTTGTTTACCACATTACCATAGCTACAGGGTATCCTAGTATTTTCACCAAGGCATTCAATACACAACTACAGTAGTTCTATGAACATGTATCAATGAGGTTTCCTTGGAGAGAACTTGAATGACGGAATTACGAGAGAGAGTAACTGACTATCCAGCTGTGATCAATGTCTGCTACACTGTACATGTACATGGACCCACTGGCCAATAAGAACTTTATAATGGAACAATCTACATGTATGATACTTTACAGCTGCGTATAATGATAGTGTATAGCATGAAAAGTATATCAGTAATAAAATATCCATTGTTCATTCTTATTTTCATGAAGATCAAGTTTTTTTTTAAAAGTAACTTATTGCATTGTCTTTAGTGTGTTCTTGTACATTTACACATTATACATATAGTAGAAGTGTATAAATGTACAGTACATGCTTAAGTAATTATTTACAGAAATGAACTTTGCTCTACTTGTAATTCACATGATTTGTTCTGTATACACAAAATGTTATCAGTACATATTATTTTATAATCAGCATGTGTTGCAACATACAAATGTACAGTACAGTGGCATGCACCAATGGTGAACTACTGTTATTTTTTTCCTACCAGCCTAATACATAATATATAATAATGATAAACAATATCCAGACATCATAAAAGTCTGTGACGACTTGCAGAATCTGTAGCTTAATTACCAGTGTCTTGTCTATATCTGTACATGTATGTGCATGACTCCATGTAGTTCAGAGTGTCATTGCGTACATGTAGAGTGGAGTAGAATGGCTGTATTTGTTCTCTTCTCTGTCTCCTTCCCTAATGCACTCCGTCTCTCCAAACACAAGCCAATTGTCTCCATCCAGCCACTCCACTTCCTGACTCAGTGATGTAGCCTTTGTGCTCTCCTCATGTCTTTGGTTCAATAACACATGAGTTACAACAAGTAGAAGCGATCTAACAAATTTTTAAAAAACAAAACAGGTTCGAAATAGAGCAAAGACAATGAACGAGAGAGAGAGAGACAGAGACAGAGATGGGAGACAGAGATTTGTACGAACCCAGCCAAATGATACCAGAAGCCAAGCATTGTTGGATATTTTTATCTCGGTGGCGGATTCCAGACTAGACGCTGCATTTAAGAAGTGTTTTTGCAGCCAGTTTGCTCTTTTGTTTCTTGCCAAATTTCTGCCAGCAAATGCGTGCAGATGACAACTTTATGTGAAATGGGAGAATTATTGTTTTCTTAGATTAATCAGTTGATGAAAAGTAGACCGGATGTCAGACTAGACGGCATGGTGTTTTTGCGGAACATTTTTACTTTCATTTCAATATTTGATAGCAGTTAAAATTTATAGAGATGAAGAGATATGTCTAAGAACAAAGGTTCTTGAAGTTATTCATTCGTTGAAAAAACAGCTCCAATAAAGGCAGCTTCCTTCCATTGTAGACACTTTGCCCATCGTTTTTCTAACCAAATTCAAAATAAAAACATGCATGCTTTTAACCTTCCTGCAGTTAATGTTTACTTACATTTTAATTTTGCAAATGTAATATATAGGAACATAAGATGGTAATATTATAAAGAACAATATGAAATAACATCTTTGAAATATCTAGAGCTATCCAGTTTTTTTTTTCCTAAAGACAAATTCAGTTGACTA
This sequence comes from Arbacia lixula, assembly GCA_963669155.1. Lineage (NCBI taxonomy): Eukaryota > Metazoa > Echinodermata > Echinoidea > Arbacioida > Arbaciidae > Arbacia > Arbacia lixula. Next base: position 8,223,213 of record OZ022579.1, read on the forward strand.
CTTTCCAACTTTGTGCCTGCAAAGATGAACAACAAGTATTGAATTTGTACTGCCTGCATCAGAATAATACCACTGAATTCAACCATGATAGGGCTTTGTCTCTCAGTCACTCTGCCATAAATTGCATTTCAGTTCACATGGGAGTGTCAATAGTTGGTACTGAGAGGTTTAAACAAATATATAAGTGATGTTGCTCCTTTGTGCTGCTGATGCCAAAAAGGGACTAGAGACACAAATCACATATTTATTCCATTAATCTGGGAATCCCCTGCTAGAAAACCTCTCCCAGGTAGATGATTCCATTCTTCATTTCTATTAATGTTCTGTTCTTGAACTCTTACATTTTATAGGTCTATCTTAAAAACATTGCCTTCTACACAATGCATACAGCAGCGACATCCCAATGTTGTATCACATCAGTTTGGGTCGTATAGTTGGTGACATTTCCACTGGCCATACAATAATTAGTTTGGTTGCGTGGGTAACCATGTGGTATCCTGCATACTAATGAGAGAAAACTGAATAATATATGCAAGGGATGACAAAGCAACCACATAAAAATGCACTTTAGATGATTGGATTGACGTTATAATCGTACTCCACAGAAATATATGTTCATTGTTTGATCCCAAGTGGCACTAAAGTCATGTCCACACTGGCTGTGTTCATGCACCCTTCACTGTATGAGGAAAGCGGGCAGTGAGAACAGGTCTGGGATGGATGGGTTCCACAGTTTCACAGTCTGATTTGGTAGTTGTGGTGTTTTTAACTCTCTCAATATCATTGGTGCACACACATGTAATCACTCACACAGATTTCCATTGATTGGTACTGCTGAGAAGGTTGGCAGTTGTGCAACCAGTTCTGAGGTTTAACAGGCACAATGACTTCAAAGTAATTGAATGTTAAAACAAGAGATGGGCCATGGTGTAAATCAACTCTGTAGCGGTGCAACTCCTTTATCTAACAATCAATTGTTTTTTCCATGGCAACAGCTTTCCACAACAGCTTTTGTGTTTCCATGACCACAACAAAAGGGATGATCTGAGCAACTAAGCTATATAACTGTCAAAAAGAATGGAGTAGAATTGCAGTGAAGAGGAAGGACTGCCTGCAAATACACAATACAAGTGGGGTAATGTAATTGAAATGTTCGGGGGTTCAACAATAGTTTTGAAATGTTCCAATCTGTCATAGTGCCCATACGATCCAAGATGAACTGCACCATGCATGAGGAAAATGACAAGAACTAGAATAAGCTACAAATAATCAGAATGTCCATAGCAATTGGGGGAGGTTGGAGAAGATGGGGTAGGGGGTGTCGGGGAATGTGGGAGGGGAGGGGGGAACAGGGAATATTTCCCCCCAAATGCTTAAAAGAACCCTAGAAAATGTTAAAAGAGCCCCCCCCCAAAAAAAAAAAAAAAAAAAATTCCCATAGACACAACATAAAATTGTAGACAAATAGGCCAATGCGCTCAAAAAGTAGCCCCCAATTTTTTAACAATTTTCACTGGGGAGGGGGTGGGGGGGCGGGGGGGGGGGGGCAATCAGCACTTTTGAATTACCCCACTTTTATCTGCCCTGCAGTCCTTAAATGGCATGCATATCCCTCCTCTGTGACGACAGGGCTCGAGTATCTAAACGCTGTCCATTCACTGCTTTTGGCTTGCAATAATCACGGACAAACTAGTGATGTGTGTGCTGCAGTATAATGCTATTACTCGAAGTAAAGTTAACTACTGTATGGCAGACAACCATTTTTAGTTGTTCCAGTATGAAACTAATCATTACTTCATAATGAACTCTAGTACTGCATTTGTTGGCAGGAGATTTCATGGAGGTCGTAAAACCGAGGATTGACTAGACGCGAAATAAATTGTGGAGCCATATTCCTATTGACATAAGCTAAAGAAATGCTTCCAAATGTTCGTTATCAAATTTCAGCTCAATGCTGCGGTTTGCACATGTTGGTTGTGAGCAAACAGAGTCTGTGTTCATTGTCAATAGGATCCATTAGTGACAAAATGCAGCAACTTGAAGTTTGTGTAAATGACAGTCATTTGTCATTACGCATACCATATGTAGAGTGTATGAATAAGAATAGCGAGACAAAAACTGTGTGTGACAACTTCAAAACTTGAAACACAGCTTGCCTGACCCAGCAACAGTTTCATGTAGGCCTATAGTACTGATGTTCAATAATACAAGCATACCAATAGTCGTTGCAATGTGATAAGCTTTGAAATTGAATTCTAATAATTTATCTCCATTTCCAGCTAGTACATTGGCATGAGTTATGAGTCTACAAGTTTTGATGGGGGCAGGATTTCTTTGAGTAGGAAAGTACACCAAGTACCAACTCAGTACATGTTTTTTTAGCCCAGCTAATGAGATTAGAAGAGGGCAGGAAAAAAATTAATTCGAATTTTTGAGGGCTACTTTATGAGCATATTGGCCTAGTTTGGCTACAAGTTGACATTCTATGGGAATTTTTGGGGCTCTTTTAACATTTTCCAGGGCTCTTTTAAGCATTTTGGGGAAGAGTGTGAATTTGTCACTCTTCTCCACGGCTATTTCAGTTGATTTGGAAGGGAACAGAAAATTCACAGTTTCATGTGTACATGTTTGTAATCTGCATAGTGAAACATTGATGAAGTTGAGAAAAGGGTTATCCAGTGTACACTGTAGCCCACACCATTGGTTTACATGTAAGTTCGACCGCATTCTAAACGAAGACAAATTTCATAGGGCACAAAATGAATCATCTGACGCTGTCACAAAATCATTGATTTTCATCTCAGAATCACAGCAGTGGATGATTTCAATTATTTGCTGTAATTATTACATGTGGATAAACTCAATATACCTTACTGATTCGAAGGACAAAATGAATTATATTGAATCAATAATAATGTTTCATGTTGTTTTATTTGGCGAGTGATAAAGGAAGTCCAGGTTACATGGAAGTATAAAATTGTGTAAAACCGTGATTGTGAATACGGGCTATAGTGTACATGTGTACATGCAGAGAAATTTAGGGACCATTGCAAAGTGACCCATTGCTTTGAAAACAAAGTTACGAGTAGAGAAGCTTGTCAATGTGTGTAGAATCATTTCTTTGTATCAGGCTTGTTTAACTCATGTACATGTACACTGACTATTTTAACAAAGCTACATAAAATAGTCCAGACCTTGACCAGTCTGCCTGACACACCGCTTGGACAAAGGATCCAACGAGTTTGTTTTGAAATTGAAATGGCTGATGGAGGTAATTTTTTGGTGCGCATGTCAAATCTGACTCCCATTTGACAGTGTTTGTTGGAATGCTCTTGTAGAGTGGACACAATGGAAATGAACAAAAACAAACTGTTGTTGTTGCTGAATACTATAGCAAAGGGAAACAATGAAATATGATTTGTGGGGACTTTTGTTCGAGTCAGTGGTCATGAAGAGAACACACTGGACCATGCTGTGCAGTATATTATACCATATGAATGAAAAGAATGGAGTTGTTCAGAGTGGTGCTTCCTGTGCCTGTGTAGATTTGTTATTTTCAATTCTGGAGGGGTGGAATACAATGTGTAGGAAGGCAGTCAGTATTTTACTGTTATTTTTATGATTCAATTGTATGCATTCATTTATTTACATCATAACAATGCTATCAAAGTTATAACTGTTTTCAGTTCACTTTGTTCTTTGTAGGATAAAGGATATGATATGAATGCATTAACCAAGTGGGCACATGAAAGTAAAATGTAGAATTAAAGTTCATGAATATAAGAAGGGCGAATCAAATACATGTACATGTACAATAACATGTTTATCTACTATAAGTGTATGTTGTAGTGATTTGCATACATGTGAGCAAATGTTTGTATATCATGTAGCTGTATGTACTTAAGATAGTTATCTTGTCTAAATAAAACTTGTAAACCTTGATCTCTTGGCTGTGTACCGATATGGTTTCATAATGCATACATGTGCACGTAGCCATGAGGGAAATAATGGAGTACGCCAATCGAGTAGGCACTTGCAGTTGATGACATAAATTAATGTTTTTTTCTTTCCTCCCTCTCCTCTCTTCTCCCTCTCCTCCCCACCTCCCCACCTCCCCTCCTCTCTTCCTCTCCTCCTCTCCTCCCCTGTTCCCTCCTCCCCAACTCTCCTCTTCCCTCTCCTTCCCTCATCCCCTCTCATCTTTCTGTTCCCACTTTTCTCTCTCCTCTCCCTCCTCCAATTTTCTCTTCCCCCCTCCCCTCTTCTCCCTCATCCCCCCATCCCCCTTCTCATCTCCCCCCTCACCCACTCCCCTCTCTACCCCCCTGTTCCCTTTACAGGGTTACCAGACCCCTTTGCCAAAGTAGTAGTGGATGGATCCGGGCAGTGCCACTCAACAGACTACTGCAAGAGCACACTAGACCCAAAATGGAATCAACACTATGATTTGTAAGTCTATCATCTAGTAATGATTGAAATTGCAATATATATGTATTTTTTGTAACATTCTTGTATCCTGTTTTTAATGCTTGTACTAATACTATCTTCTTTAAAGAACAGATCATGCACAGCAAATCATGCATGTTTTTTTTTTTTTTAAAGCAAATCATACACTACAGCTCAAAGGAATTGGTATGGGGTAAAGGGAAAGGGAAGAAAGGGAAGGAATCATGGTTTTGAACCACAGTATATTTTGTCCAGTTCAGCATGAAACACAACGCTTTTTAGGCTAGAGCATTGTGTTTCATGCTGAGCTGGACAAAATATACCACGGTTTAAAACAGGGCTCCTTCCCTTTCTTCCCTTTCCCTTTCCCTATGCCAATTCCTTTGAGCTGGAGTGTATATACCGGGTTCAAAGCAGGATTTTGAAGGAAATATGCTTTCTTGTCGCATTAAATGTGGTATATGTAAAGGTAGAGTAGGTCCGAGAGCATCGCAGAAGACTCTTTAAGGACAGTGCTCTTGACCACAGCTTCAGTTGCAGCGAAGCTTCTCAGTCCCATGGGCACACATACATGTATGTGAAAGAAACTAATGGCGCTTCCATACTGTGCCTTGGTACTGAGAGAGTTAAAGGAAATATACTGTACTTGGAAGACAAAAGGCCTTAAAGAAAAGGTGATCATGAGCAACATCTTCTTACAAATCCACAAAATGTCGGGCCCGCACATTTTGAGGATTTCTGATTTAATCACTAATTACTCCAAATGTGGATCATTTGATGGCAAATAACTTTCAGAAAGTTTCTAAAATGGACAATACATGAAAATTAAAGACCATTGGCAAGAAGATCTCAGGATCACCTTTTGAAGGCTTTTTTGTCTTCCCAGTACAGTATAGTCCCTTTAACATCATCATCACAACCTGCAAGATGTCATCACCTTGGTGAGCCCTCCTCTCTTCTGCTTTGTGCATATCAGGGCCCTATCATTGTGACCGATCGCAACTTGAATTGCGATTGATATCAATCGTAACTCTGTACATTAGGGATAAGTGATAGGACTTGCAATCGATTCAGATCAATCGTTACTCTCTACATCAGAGATGAGGAATTCAACTTGGGATTTATTCAGATCAATCGTTACTGTGTACATCAGAGATGAGGAATTGAACTTGGGAGTTATTCAGATCAATTGTAACTATGTACTGTATATGAGAGATGGGGAATTGGACTTGCGGATGAGTCAGATCAATCACAAGTCTTTATAAGATTGGGCCATTGCCGCCAGGGAATAACAAACCTTGTGTGGCAAGAAGTATTTGGAGGAGGAACCCCAGCCCTAACAAAAAGAAAATAAATGTAGAAATTAAGTACTGTACGTTTTCTTTGATAAATGACGTCGTTCTGACTGTAGAAGATAGCCCCCGAGAAATAATACGTACACTATTTAAACAATCGTGGCAAATATCAGTATGATCTCCTAGATATGAGGAGCACTTGTCGAGAAATATTCAGAGACTTTGTTCCTGTCATAAACTTGAAATCTTGATTTTGCCTGGAGAGGATTGTCAAAACTGTTTATTTGATTGTGTTATAGAGCATGAGAGATTGAGACTAGAGATGAAGATTAGGGAGTTTGTGAGGGGTGGAGGGAACATTTGTGAGTATGTCCCGAGGAAAGAAAGAAGAAAAGTGCATGACTGCGTCTCGCTCTGTTTGTCGTCGTGGAGAACGAGCTCTGCGTTGCCAACGAGCTGGGAGGTACCCGAAGCCCGCAGGGACCAATATCCTGGCATGAAGACACGGCATAGGCGGTCGGGAGGGTTCCAGGAAATCGGTAATAGCTGCCGTCTTCTTCTTCTTCTCCTACTTCGTCGTCTTCTTCTTCGTAGGAGTAGGACAAGGAGTCGCGAAGAACCGTCTGGTGGGCCACTGGGAGGAATGCCCCAGCCAGCCAGCCAGCCAGACGGCCAGACGATTCACAGGAGTCTGAACAGAGCTGTCAGGAAACCAGGGCTAACCAAATTTCCCTATTAGATTTCCTCTGAGGAAGAAAGATCAGATGGGATGCTGAAGGGGGCTGTGTTCAGCAGTCATAACAGAACGTGAAAGGAAACGCAATTGTGAAGGCATTCTGAATTTGAATTTGAATCTTAAGCTTCTTCTTGAGTATTTTTTTATAACTTTTTTCTTATTTGTTTTTTTTTTGTTCCTGTTCTTGTTTTCTACTGACACCATAAATTGGAGCAAGGATTTTTTTTAACCATTTAATTTCAAAGTTCCATTCTTGGACCATTCACAAAAAAATGTGTGTGAAATGTCAAGTTCATGTTTCTTGAATATGTTCTGCACTTGTACTGAAACAATCTGCCACATTGTACATGTACACTATATTTTGTATTTGACTGTGCCTATCGCGAATGCCTGTATATGTATGTCCACCAGATTAGTTGTTTAAAATGTTTTATGCTGCTTCAATCTTTCAATCTCTGTAGGTACATGTAATATATTAATTTGTTGTTGGAAATGGATGGGGGTATGTGATACAATGGCTAATATTTGCTTTTGTGTTGCAGATATTTTTTTCTCTGAAAATTAGTGCATTGCTGGATGTCATAAAAAAAATAATTTTTATAGTGTGTTATTTTGATAGTCAGTAGAGCCATAAATACCTTCACACACAATGTGGATAAATCTCAACCTCGATGTGAACGCACTATGTGAGGGTCTAGACTGAGAGTTCGCCACCCAGCTGCCAAAGTTGCTTCGGTTTGAGTCGGGAGGCTAGGAGGGCGCCATTCAAATTGGTTTCGCAGCTCTCGGAGTTATGCAGGAAAAGTCGGGGACTGGAGTCAGTGTTGGTAGCCGTTGTCTTCGGGGTCGGGCTAGGATAATGTCTGGGGTAGAGTCAAGATAATAGGCTTGGCAACGGAATGGCAGAGCTGCTTTGGTACATGTACATTGTACCATTACAAAGAAGCTGAGAATGAAATGTTAAGAAAATGAAAGAATGCGATATTAGTATGGTAGAGCATATTTGTAATTTGTGTTGACTGGCAACATTTTATCATCCATATTATTATATTGGCATTGTCCTTTCTCTACATCTCTTTGTTCTCATTATCTCTTTCTTTCTCTTTCTCTCTCTTTTCCTTTTGTTTGTTTACTTCCCTCTGCAGCTAATGACAAACACATACATAGTGAAGGAGAGAGAGAGAGAGGAAAAGAGGAGAGGACAGATGCGAGAGAGATAGATAGATAGATAGAGAGAGAGAGAGATAGAGAGACAGAGGAAGAAGGGGAGAGATAAAAACAGAAAGAGAAAAATAACCAAACATCACACAAGATTAAGATTAATTGAATATTCATACATTTGATCAACTGATCCATTTATCTATCAGTTTATTAATGCAGTCTGTTGATCTATTCTATCTCTTCTTGTGAGGTCATGTCCATGTCAGATTCTCGAAAGAGACAGTAGTTGCATTTCTCTGCTAAACACACAACTGTGGAAGCCACCCACTTTCTCTAGAGGATGAGTAAGATCCCAAAGCATTTCTTATTAATCTGCTCGACAGTCAGTGTGCCATATCCACGGTTGTTAATGCATCTTTCACCATGGCGATTGGTGACTTTTGTCGTCTCGGAGTGCGGCTGACATGACAGGCGCTAATCTGCGCTGGAACCGTGTGAGGGATGTTGGCTCTCCTAGCACTGGCTCCGCTGCTACCAGTTGATGTGGCAACTAGCCTACTCTCAGGCTTATCGGTCCATTTTTTAAAATTAATTTATGAACCATTGTACGTGACTCTGCATGGTTGACCTACATTTTTATTGTGCCAAGAAATGTTATTTTAGAGTGTGTCAGTCTAGCATATGTTGACAGTGCCCTAGCTAGCGTCTTTACTTCTTTCTGTTGCATGTATGACCTTTTTCTAGTCATGTATCTAGAGTTAAAATTAATAAAGTGCATTCATCATGCATTTGGGTATCTTTGTAGTCATCTGAAACAACATTTTTTGAAGAAAAATCATCACTTGCGCACATTTCTGATGATTAAAAAGTAAAAATAGATCCCCAACAATATGAACATTTTATGGAGTGTCATTGTTAAAAAAACACATTCATTTGTGATTTTTTTCTCCATTTTGAATGGTAGGTCAACCTTGTTTTTTTAGTCAATATTACTATTACTACTATTGCATTTTGCATCATAAAATCAATTTTTGTGTCTGCATATGTGAATTAAACAAACTACTGCCTTTAAAGCAGGCTAGAAAGGACTTGCCACCCTAGCCTAGAGTCTAGACATTTTTTTCAAAATGATTTAAGGGGTCGTTGCTTGAGGGGAAAAAGAAGGGGGACGTTGGAGAAGAGCATATTGCGCCATTACAAAAATCAATAGAGGAAGTAGAGGGGGCGATCTTGTTTCTTGATAAATTAAGAGACTGGACACTGTGTCTATGGTGGAGACAGGGTAAAGGCTGAACATATTCTAACCCTGGACAGCGTGTGGCAGGCTTTTAATTTGTTAGAAACGAGAGAATGGCAGCAGAACGAGGCAGAAGAGATGGCTGAGGAGACAAGCGGGGGAATGAGTAATGAAGAGAAAGAAAGAGGGATTGTGTGTGAGAGAGTGTGTGTGTATGTGGGTGTGTGGTTGGATGGGTGTATGTGTATGAGTGTTTGTGTGTGACAGAGGGAGGGAGAGAGAGAAAGAGAGACAGAGAGAGAGAGAGAGAGAGAGAGAAAGAGAGAGAGAGAAGGGCAGACAGACATAGCAACAGAACAAGAGGAGAGAGATAGAGAGATTAAGAGAGAGATTACATTCAAATTTCAAATTGCAAATTATTTTCCCTTTCAATATGTAGTGAATGGTAAATAGATATTAAAAGACATTGAGGTTTAATATGCACATTCATGAATACACAAAAAGTAATGAGTTACTAATATATTCTTCCATACCTGAAATCTAGAATTAGCTATAAGTAGCTCGACGTGTCATAAATCTTTCTCTTTTAACAAAATATAGTACATGAGATATTTAAGAAAATCATTGATGCAGCTTAGATATGAGCTGATCATTCTACTGTTGTGAGTTACGATGAGAAATTTCCAAACTGATGTTTATCAGTATTTTTGTACAGTAGAAATCACATGTCCATGATGTGAATCATGCGACAAACATGCTGTGTTGCCTGAGGGCTGGGGCTTACTCTCTAATTTTTCTACCACATTTTTGTTGACTAAAATATGGGGTGGTGAATGAGAAATGTTTTTCAGTCAGCTGTCTGTTGATCAAGCAGAAGGTGTCAAGCAGTTGAGCATTTCTGAAATCATGTTAGATGCGGGCACTTCTCGTGCAGTTGGTTAAAACTTTGCTTGTAGCGGTTGGATTTGATGCGAGTTCTTTGGGTTCAACGAACTTTGGCAAACCACATACTGGTGAATCAGAAAGGTTGAACGACCTCATTATATGGAAAATGGCTACTGTATAGCGGTACCGTATACTGTGATGTGAGTACACTACAGCTCAAAGGAATTGGCACAGGTAAAGGGAAAGGGAAGAAAGGGAAGGAGCCGCAGTTTTGAACCACGGTATATTTTGTCCAGTTCAGCATGAAACATGATGCTTTAGCCTAAAATGCATCATGTTTCATGCTGAACTGGATGAAATATACTGGGGTTTAAAACTGTGGCTCCTTCCCTTTCTTCTCTTTCCCTTGCCCTATGCCTATTGAGCTGGAGTGTAAGTGTACCAGAACAACAAATACTTTCTCAGAACTGTTTTCGGTCAATAGAACATTTACGCTATGTATGCAAATTATATGCATGGCATTCAAACAGTATGTTGCTAATGGTAACCCGAAAGTTTGTCCGAGGTTTGTCTGAGTAGCAACAGTTATTATATTCAGAGTACATTCCATACCATGAACTTGGGTCTTTTGTTACGCAGACAAGATGTAAAGAAGACCCTTTGAAATTGTGTCCGTTTTTAACAAAAAGCCATTTTTTCCCAGTGCCACCCATTAAAACTGAGTCACAAAATGCAGTTGAATGTAATAACACTAAGTGGGAAAGAAGTGAATAAATCATAAAAAGGGGTTATTACACTTTGTTCTCATTTCCCAGTTTAAATCATATTTGATAGACAGTAGACTCAGTAGTCATTGCAAAAGACATCTGAATTTTTCCGCTAATGCTTTAAGTTTACAATGTATTCAAACATGGCGATGGAGCATTTCTGACATAAAGTTTGCAAACTCGCTCTTGGTCTTCACATCCACAGCAGATTTTTATCATCTTTCTCATTTGACCAAATTTGGAATGAGACATGAGTGTTATTTTGCTATTCACCAATACCTTACTAATGATGCATTCATTATTAATATACAATATTGATTCTGATTCTGAAAATTGAATAAAAACGGTCATGTAATGTACACATACATGTAGTTCAATGAACTTTGATAGACCCCAGAATATGCAGTGTACAGCAACCAGGAGTACATGTGTACACCATGTTTTTGTATTTTTTTTCAAAACATATTATTTTATGGGTTCATCAGCCAGTTCATTGACATACATGCTCACAAGCATCAAACATTGTGGTTCATGTAATCTGTGTTAGTAATTTACTGGTGTCTCATTAATTTGGTAGTGTTCAAAAAGAGAAATTGTACAATGAGTAGTAGGCAGAAGATTCCAATCCTTGGAACACTGCCAATAGGACAGGATGAATCATGACAAAGTTTCTCACACTGAGTCTATAGTGTGCATGTCTTCCTATTGCGACACCTTACAGGTAATTCATATGTATGTGTTACTACGGATACCCCTTAAAGACAGGGTACCCCTTTTGCAGGTCAAAAAAAAGAAGATATTTATTAGAAAAATTATGGGAAAGGTAAGGAAATACTGTATAAAAACTTTCCTCCTAATAATAGCACTGAAAAGGTTTTGGACGGGTTGCTTGTCATTGCAGCTACACTCCAGCTCAAAGGAATTGGCATAGGGAAAGGGAAAGGGAAGAAAGGGAAGGAGCTGCAGTTTTAAACCATGGTATATTTTGTCCTGTTCAGCATGAAACATCATGCATTAGCCTAAAAAGTATCATGTTTCATGCTGAACTGGACAAGATATACCGCGTTTCAAAACTGCAGCTCCATCCCTTTCTTCCCTTTCCCTTTCCCTATACCAATCCCTTTGAGCTGTAGTGTACAATGTACCTGTAAAGAAGATCACTGATGAAACTGATTATGCATCCTGGGTTGTGTTTCACCAAGCTGTTCGTAACAACGAACAACTGGTGATCCCTTCTTGTGCTAAATCAGATTCGCAATAAACAATGTGTGGTATTGCATTTAGCACAAGAAGGGATCACCAGTTGTTCGTAAAGTTGTTCGTAACTTACGAACAGCTTGGTGAAACACCCTCCAGCTCTGTGCATTGATCTGCCTTTGTGTGAGTGTGAGTGTGAGTAAGGGGAATCAGTCAAATGCGAATATATTCCCTACCCCTCCCTGACCAAAAGTCTGGAAGAAGGCTAGTTTGGATCCTATGAAGGGCAGTCAGTCGCCAGTGGAGGTTGGGAGATGATGCAAAAAAGTCTCTAAGGTCACTCAGCGGTCACAGCAGAATTGACCACATCCACGTTTGAGTTTTAGTCTGGGTGTTTCATGGATTCGCCTTCTTTTGTCACCATCGCTCTGCATGGATATTAAAGGGAAGCTGTTACCTTAGCGGAAGGATTGGATTAAATTGGAAGCAATTATTGATGAAATTAATAAAATAAAACAAACTTAGATGAATGGAATAATGAGTAGTTGTGAATAAGTTCATGAACATGAACGTAAGCCATGAGATCTTAGATCCTATTGTACTTTTGGTAGAATACATGAGCTAAGTCCACAGAATCCCAATGATTTCCAGCTTTCTGGGAGGCTATGTCATTTGCAGAAAATTGTTAATCAAACATGAAAGAAAAATGTTGACAAAAATATGAAGAAAAATGTTGAGAAATACAAGGTCACGTTTCTTTCCCAGATCAGATAATAATGATATTTTGTTTGCTTCAGGCAAATACAGACCTTCCTCACGGTACCACAGTGAAACAATGGAGGACAAATATAAACTAAGGACTGTTTCCCCTTTAATAACACTCCACACTGCAGACTGGTGTGTGTGTGTTGGTGTGTACGTCTGACGGCTAGGGTGTGAAATTGCATGTGACAGTGGCGAGGGAGCTATATGAGGACAAGGTCAGTGTAATGAGGTCGACAAGTGGCCGACAGGGGCTGCTAAATCCATTCAAGTCTAAAAATGGAAACAATTGCCTTTTATTTCTGTTCTAATTTCTCCTCTTTCTTCTTTTGTCTTGGCACGTTGCTGGGTATTAGTATATCTGTCCATGCAAATAGCTGTAATCAATATGTCTGGGTGAGAAATGGGGACGAATACGGCTTTGAGTCAGAGTTTTTCATACATTTTAATAGAACGCACTATTGATTCACAGGCATATGCTGCAACGTTTGCAAATTCTGCCTTCTTTGTTTGTAATTCTTTGGTGTTGCAGTGTTATGTTTTCTATGATTCATTCGTATATATTCTCGGTTCCGAGATAGAGTACTGTACATGGCGCTTTCATCATGTCGCAGCCCAAACACACAGTCTGGTTGTCTAGGGCTCACAGCCTTACGCACCGTGCCAGTCAGCAGAAAAAAAATATCCACGGGATCAGGACGAGTTTTGCCCCAGTGACTACACGTACATTTTGTACACTACAGCTTAAAGGAATTGGCATAGGGAAAGGGAAAGGGAAGAAAGGGAAGGAGCCATAGTTTTAAACCACGGTATATTTTGTCCAGTTCAGCATGAAGCATGATGCTTTTTAGGCTAATGCATCAGTTTCATGCTGAACTGGACAAAACATACCGCAGTTTAAAACTGCAGCTCCTTCCCTCTCTTATCTTTCCCTTTCACTATGCCAATTCCTTTCAGCTGGAGTGTACCCACACTGTGAAGAGCCCCCTGTGGATAGATACAATTAGAAAATAAGAGTGAAGTGCCCCAAAAGTATATTATCGCCAATGCTTTTCATATTCTGTTAACCCTTACATCACCAGACCTTGAAAACCCTGTTGGCTTACTGTACATCCATCATGCTAATGGTTATTTGAGGGTTAATCAAATAACACCACCACTACCAGATTTTGTTGTGAAATTTCTGTGAGATTGCCTCCCTCTCCCTTCCCCCTGTCTCTACCCCCCCCCCCCCCCCAGCCTTTGGTGATGAAAATGCCACTTATATAAACTTGCGTAAACAAAAAGGTAGTATGGTGTTCACTATACAGGTGTACGTTTAACTTTCTTTTATGTCTCAAAGAGTTGAATGATTATTCTTTGTGATGTCATTGTATTGTAGTGTATGTATTTCAATGGGTGGAGGGGCAGGTTCAATAAACTATTAAATACATGTACATCATTTAACAATTGTCTTTGCTCTGATTACCTGATTTACAGGGTGCTTGATTCTTTGATCTTCATTCAAATGATCATTTAGCATTGGAGGCACTGACAATATACTGTGGGTCCTCCGTAACTTTAACTTGTCCGTCATTATCAATTGAAGTGATTGATACGATACATAGAGTTTAAACAGAAAAACAGAGTAGAAAAGGAAAATCAGTTTGGATTTGAATAAAGAGGTATATCTGATTTTTATAATTTGATTCCAAGATGCAAGAAAGGAATTACAATATATCTAAAAATCATGAAAATAGTTGAAAATTTTCGATCCCGGTGATGACGGAATATGGCTGACATTGATTGCCTCTACTTTATGTGCATGTACCCCTCTAAACCTTGAAGTTGTAATATTATTTTTTTTTTGTTTTCTTCATATGTCTGTTTTTTTTTTGTATTGCCAGATTCCTGAGTCTGAGTGACAGCATCACACTGAGTGTCTGGAACCACAGAAAGATCCACAAGAAGCAAGGAGCGGGGTTCCTGGGCTGTGTCAAGATTCTCTCCCATGCCATCCAGAGACTCAAGGACACAGGCTGTAAGTACTGCTAGCCAGCTCCTTCCATGTCTTCTTCCTTTTTCCCTCTCCCTTCATCCCTCTTTGCTTCTGCTCCTTCCTTCTCTCTTTTCCCTTTCCCTTCTCCCTTCTCCCTTCTCTCTTGTCCCTCTTTTTCTGCTTTCTTTATCCCACTTTTCCTTGTGTCTCTTTTGTTCTCAATCCACCTTCCCTCTTCTACCTTCCCTTTTCCATCTTCCTTTTCTGCCTTTCTACCCCCATTGTCTCTTTCCACTATTTCCTCATCCCCTCCCCCTTCCATTTACCCTCTTTCTCCTTCTATCTTCTTTCTTCTCTCTCTTGTCTTCTCTTTTTCCTCTTCTCTCGTTCCCTTTCTCACTTCTCTGTCCCCCTCGGTCTCTTCTCCCCTCTCCCCTCTCATTTTCCTTTCTTTGTTCTCCATTTCTCATTCTTCCTTCCCTCCCCTCTCTCCTCTACTCCCTTCTTCATTTTCCCCTTCTCTATTTTGTCTATAGCGACAATTTAAAGATAGAGACAGGCAATGTTCATATTGAATTGCTTTGAAAGTGTTCAATGAAAGTCTATTTCCCCTCAACATTGTAAAGAAAAATATCTGGATTGGAATTGTGACAATTTTTGATTCAGATTCAGAGAGTTGTGCTCTTCTGAGGAGTGATACTTCGGATAACCAAAACTTGTGAAGTGCAGCGTTTCCTGATAGATCAAGATTTTTCCTCAAGCTTTGTATTGATAACCATTTTGTTTCTAAAAGGAAGTTGATTCTGCTGGTACAATAGGGATTAATTCAGCACCATTGGAGGAAGTAAATCATTTAGATTTGTCTGAGTTCTAAAGGAAGCTTTATTTGAGACAATGTTTTCTTTCTTGATAGAAATATACTTCCTGACTCCAAAAAACCTGTTTTCCCTGTTGCAAATTTTTCCTGTTTCCCTGAAAATGAAAACAAAAGTGATGAGTTATTGTCTGGGCATGGAATATAAAACATTCAATGTGTGCTAGCTAGTATATGTGTGCATGATATTCCTTTTATATGTATGTAGATCAAAGGGCTTCATCTATGCAAGCACAAACTTTAAGGATGCTTTTTATTCAGATTACTGGAAGGTGCCTCCCTGCAATAAACTAATTTTGTAAACTTATATATGTTATGTAAAACATTAAATTTGTGCTAGCTTGCATATGTGCACATGATATCCCTTTCATGTGTGTGTTCAGATCAAAGGCTTAATCTATGAGGGTTGTTTTGAGTATGATAACTGGATGAAGTCTCACTTTAATCCGTTGCTCACGGTTCGACTTTCTGGCTTCATGTGCCCTAGTCCAGTTAGGATATCAACATTAGCCATGGAACTGCAATATTAATGTGATACAGGCTCATCAGAGGAATTTGAAATTAATACAAAGCCTGTCATCTATTGTCTTTACAGCATATTACGCAGGAATCACTCTGCTTAGTATCTGAGTGGTAAAAGCCAGCCTGCAAATATGTGGGCTCAGAAACTGTAATTGAAAAAATAAATTGTGGTAGTTCTTAGAAACGTATATGTGTTTCAGATACCTTCTATGTGTGTCCAAATCAAAGGCTCGATCTATGCAAGCACAAACCTGGGAATGTTTTTATTATGATGACTTGAAGAGGCCTTCATATAACAAACTATGATTGTATATATATATTGAATTTGTGCTAGTTAAGATGTATAATAAAATCCCATTTCTATGTGTCCAGCTCAAAGGCTAGATCTATGCTAGCTCAAACCTAAGAATGTATTTATTATAATTTCTGCAAGTAGCCTTCATACAAGAAATTATGATTATACATACCAGTACATGTATTTAAAACTTTAAATTTGTGCTGGCTCACAAATGTATAAAATCCATTTTTTTTTCTGTGTGTCCAGCTCAAAGGCTAGATCTATGCAAGCTCAAACCTCAAAATGTATATATTATTATTTCTGGAAGTAGCCTTCATACAAGATATTATGAATATGTGTATGTGCTGGCTAACATAATGTATAAAATTCCTTTTTCTGTGTGTCTAGATCAAAGGCTAGATCTATGCAAGCACAAACCTGAGGATGGAGACAACATCCGAGGCCAGATCGTGATTAGCCTCACCTCCAGAGACCGGGTGGGGTCATCGGCCAGCGGCGCGGTGGTAGACTCACGGAACATCAGCGCCTATCCCATGCTACCCTCAGACCCCAACGAACTGCCTGATGGGTAAGATGCTGCCTGAATCTTTATGCACCACCGAGGCATTTTGGCACAGATATGACACACAGTCCCATAGAGCAGCCGTTTTTCTTGGTACACATAGTGTTAATGTGCATTAAGATGCATGCGTTGTGTGGAAGAAGTAGGTACACTCCAGCTCAAAGGAATTGGCATAGGGAAAGGGAAAGGGAAGAAAGGGAAGGAGCCGCAGTTTTAAACCGTGGTATATTTTGTCCAGTTCAGCATGAAACACAAGCCTAACATGCAACATTTTTCATACTGAACTGGACAAAAAATACCGCAGTTTAAAACTGCGGCTCCTTCCCTTTCATCCCTTTCCCTTTCCCTCTGCAAATTCCTTTGAGCTGTAGTGTACATGGAACTAGTTGTAAGTTACAATAATTGAAAATCTATATGCAATGTGGTCCTGGTCTCAAGACCTTCAAGTATTGCACCGAGTCATTCTACAACAGGTTTTCATGAGATAACCATGTGTTTTTTCTCTCAGGGGAGGTGTTTTCTTGCTCATGTCCCGCACTACATGTATTAACCCTTAACATACACCTGTACCACTTGTGGATTATTCCACCATTAGTACACGCAGCATTTTACCTGACACACAATGGGTTAAGGGCTATGAGTGTGTGTAATACTCCAAAACAAAGCTGTTATCTTCTCACGAGTAGATGACAGGAGTTGGCACATTCCTTTGTTTACAGTACCTCCTGATCGGTTACCTCAGGTCTGCTTTGAAAACTTATTCTGACGTGTGGTTATATGTTCTTGAAGCAGGTTTGATATAGCGTTGTGAACATGCACCACTAGTTTCCGCTTTTGACAAAATCTATTAAATACATGAACAGAAGGCATGATGGTGAAGCACTGTTTATTGGCAACATTTCCCAAAGATGAATAATCTGTGAGTCATTGGGTTCTGTTTTTACACTTTTTCATTAAAAGTTAGTATTATTTTGAGATGATTCCTTCCTGCTATACTGAAATCATACAAACAATGGGAACTGTCGTCACGGTAGACTGATGCTACACTGATTATTGGCCCTGCGGGTGTTTCACCAAGCTGTTTGTAAACTACACGTGACTTTACGCATGACTGGTGACCTGTTCTTGTGCTAAATGAGATTTGTTCCTGTTTAAACATAGTGGGAGTTGGTTTCCAACAAGAATCCTTATCAAATTTGACAAATGATAAACTGCTTCTTCAGATGCTTGTTAACTACCAGAATTTGAATGAACAAAGATCAGATTTCAACTTAAGCTGATGGGACTCCAAATCATTGAGAATCTGATTTAGCACAAGACTAGGCCACCAGTCTTGTGTAAAGTTTTGACCATTGACCAGTAGTTTTGACCATTTCTACTCCTTGCTTTCCATAGCACACATGATAGGACTCATTGACCAGGGCCCTGTTGCATAAAACTTACCATTGATGGTAACTTGGCTACCAGTGGCAACTTGTATGGAAGCCTTGAAATTGATTGGCTGTCGACCAATGTTACCATGGTAGTTACCATTGATAGCAGAGTCACCATTGATAGCAAGTTTTATGCACTGGGCCCAGCATGTAGAGTAAAGAATACAATTGGTAGATTGGTAGTAAAGATTAATCCCTGAAGCCTTGTAGCATGGGCAGGTGTCCACATAGCTGTAACCAAGTAGTATTTTAAATAGATAAATAAAAAAATAACAAAAAAGGGACAAAGCAAAGAAAGAAACATCTGATAACAACAACATAAAGGAAAACAAAAAGAAAATATTTGAACATTATGATGGATAACATAAAGGTAAGGGTTAGTTGTGGTAAAAGATAACAGAACCAGTAATCATAGCATTATTGTTCCGCCATTCCCAGAGGTCCCATTCTTGTTTTTGATTTCCGAATAGCAGGAAGCATTCATCCAAAAATGATAAAATCCTTGAAATCAAATGAGATGTGGACCCATGAGCCATGACGACAGCAGAACGGTTCCCATTATCTTTACCACTGATATCCCTTTCCTCAGTCCTGCACCAAATGATCCCTACAGCAGTAAAAAAAAATGACATGGTGGCTCAGGGAGACTTAGCACCCCCCACCCCCAACAATGCCAAAAAGAGCCCCCCCCCCCCCCCCTAAATATCAGTAGAGCCTATGTGAAGAACAAAAGAGCCTCTATAAATGTTTCTTTCTCAATGGGATATAATGCAATTTATGGTTGACCGTGTCTGGTTCATGTCATAGGGCTTAAAATGTACCTACCTTAAATAATGTATAATAGGGTAAAACCACCAGAGAAGACCAATGATTGATGAACAGTCACAGACCTATAGCATTATTGAATTGAAAAGTATTATCTGGTTGACAGTAATGTGTTATATAAAAAATATTCAAGTACAGTATGTAGTATACATAATGTAATATAGTAAAGTATAATATTGAATATAATAGTGATATAGAGTATGATAGAGCATAGATTGGGTACAATACATCATATATTGGGTACAATACATAATATATTGGGTACAATACATCATATAGTTGACCGTTTCTGTTTCATGTCAGCAGGCTTTATATAATGCAAATAATGGTTAAAATCCCTCCTGATCTACGAGCCCTTGGCTGCTTGACATGCTGACCTCTGAGTACTAGCGGGTCAGTTGGCGAAAATTTGTCCTCAGGATGTGCACAGACGTGTCTAGCTCCATGATGTAATCTCCGTCTAGACGGAGACAGGGCGTCAAAGTGTGACACAAAATGGTTATGTGGTCAGACATTCTCTCTCTGCAGTGCCCATGGAGTTAATAGGTACTCATTACCATCACGATGCAGTTTAAATTGCTCATACTCGCAAGGTTTGGCTTTGCAGCTTCCTAATTCTATCTTCCAGTGCCGATGAAACAATTCAATGGTGTGTAGTTCCGCCACAATTAATCCGTTGCTCAGTTAGATTTGTTAGCGTTGGGATGTTGAAATTTGCCACGGAGCGGCAGTAACCAAGGGGGTGTGGCTTATCTGCGACGTATAAGGAATTTAAGTTAAATCTTTGCTTGTCTAGTGGAGTTGTGCTGCTCAGTATACATTTGAGTGGAAATAAGCTAGATTGCAAATACACAGGCTCAGTTTTCACGGTGATTCTTTCGTGTGATCCTGAAAAAGAAAGATTGGGACCTATGATCAATTCTGCCAGGATTATGGGACTCTAATTTCTTACTTCCATTGTTCCTTACCTTGAGAGTTTAAGCATAGTTGATCAAGCAGTACAAAAAAAGAAGTCAAGCTGATTATAGAGTATTGGACTCATATGGTCAGTGTGGCTGTGTCAGATGTTGGCAATAAAGACCAAACTCTTCATTTCCAAGGAAATATCCATATTTGTTTAAAACCTGAAAACATAAAACCAGACTTAAGATTAGTGATATAAATTTACCTTACTAATTAAAAATAATTTTGAATGAAAACAAAAATGTACAAGTCCCAGTTTGATACAATACATGTGTGATGAATTACCTACCAGTATCACAGCTAAAGTAATGGATACATTAATGAATCAACTCTTTACATGCAACTTTCTGTTGACCAAGATCTACACATGTACATGAGCATGTAAACCCACATCACTGTAAACTGTAACTTGATCCTCAAAACACAAGTGTAAAGCACATGAGGTATCTACGAGTGACCACATTTCATCAGAGAGTTCATTACTTGTACAATGTACTTTTAATGTCTTCCCCCCAGCCATGGTTCTGAGAAAGTGATCTGTGCTGTATCTCCTTACCTAATGTTGTGACTATACCCCAAGGATATTCCTGCTTCATCAGTAAACTGCGTCTGAAAAGTGCATGCTGTCATGTGTACGTGTTGAATGAAGCAGCACGTTGCGAGGGGTAGCCTTGGCTCAATGTTTTAATTTTTTTCTTACAAGAATTCTGTGCCTTGTATTTTGCAATGGCCAAAGACTCATATATTTTAATGACTATGAGTAAGAGGTCAGCTTTCTTTCCTCTTCTTGTTTTATTAGTGTTTTCTTCCTAATTCATTTTTTGTCCTTCTCCTCTGTGATAGAGACAAACAGCCGCATCACAAGGGGGCAATTAACGCATCAAAGTTTTTGATTTTGTAAGGACCGTCCAAGCCCTGTGTGAGTGAGGGGCATCGCTGGAAATTCATCCATAGCTTATATCTCCCTTATTTGCCCTCCAAATCTCACAAAATCTTTTCACTATGGGTACTTTAGAAGTACAAAAATGTACATGAATACATTTTTTAGTACTTTTTGATGAATTAATGTTTTTAGCTATGATTGATCATGCAATTTTTTTCCAAGTTAAACAGCACTTTTAACATCTTTACAGGAGTTAATATCCTAAAAAAAAATATCCTCTCAGCAGTCATGCGTATAGGCTATACCTGACAGATGTGTCTACTCATCTGGAAAATTGCTTTCTCTAAAGTGACAAAGATGTCTTAATACAAAAATAAAGAGTGTTTATTTCATATACAGGAGTAAATAAACTAAAGAATGTGCCATAGATTTAGTGTGCAGACATTCAGGAATCAACTGAAATAGGTTACAGGTGAAGGTGTTTGAGTTACTTGGTTAAAGGAAGATGTGCACACTCCTGACAATTAAAAAAGAAAAAAAGAAAGAAGATTCACACCTATATATACTGTATGTAGACATACAAACATGCATAGTGTGTATTTCATTCATGGATATGTACATCACTGCAGCCAGATCCCTTTATTGAATAATTTTGATTGGAAACACCAGCGATGAAGTCAGGCTTTGTGAAGCAGGACATACATGTAGGGCCTCCATGAAGAAACACTGCCTTACATACTCACTGCATAGCTTGGCATCCAGGCTGTTAGACATTTCTGATCGTAACTGAGAAGTAGAGTCTGAACTCCTAAGACTAGTCACTGAAACATTCTGTGTTTTTTCTCAGTCTTTCTCGAGCAGGAGAACACATTGAGAATGATTAGTCTACTGCAGCCAGACCCCTCTATTAAATAGTTGAGTTTAGAAATGACTAATAGGCTGGAATGGGGCAACTCTAGTGAAAGAAGACTCAAGGAATAAACCCATACAATCATTGAAGCCTCCCTTTCTCATAACTCATTCACTCATTGATGCAATGAAGGGTTTCTGCCTGCAAACCATACATCATTGCCTGCAGAAAATGTGACTGCGCTATAAGTCAGACGTTTTTCTCGGAAATTGCACTCTAGCACTGACCCTGCCAGTGTGGCCTACCTTTGCTGTGCCAAGAAGGCCCCTTAATGAAAGGTAGATGAGGCATAGCCGAGTGGCATCAAATCAGAGATCTATGGCTGTAGTGAAGGAAGTAGGAGCATCCAGTGGAGTCATTGTCCCCTGTGCATGCATACGTGTGTGAGTGTAGCCAAGATTTGCTCATGATAAGAAAACAAGGTAGTCATATTCATTTTCCACATTTTGAAATAAACAAACAATAGGCATCATAATGAGAGCAATATTTCAAAACAACATAAATAACAAATTGATTGAACTAACTAAAGTTATAAACATTTCAAAGAGAATGTGGAAGATTGTGTGTAAGTGTTTTACATGTAATACACTTAAATCCAATAGAGGTATATTTGGTTTAGCTCTTAAATGGTTAAAGGCTCTCTTTATTTTTTTTCGCAGGGACTAAATCCCGTTTATTTCTTTCGTAGAGATGATAAGGGCCATAATCGTGGAACAGCCGTTCTGCCATCAACACGGGTTCTTGTATTGTGTGGTTGCAAGGCCTATCACATGATCCTGAATTCTAATTTAGACCAGTGGCCACAACAGAATGATTCTTCCCTTTAATACCACAGTCCTGTAACCCATAATAAACTCAACAAAAAAAAAAACATCTGTATCATTCGCCAGGTTTGGGTTGCTTATATTGTGCAGCTCTTAGTTGAGACCAGCTATTTTGCTTATACTCTTAACTTGTGGTTGTCTTTTAAACCATTTCTAAGCCCTGAGAATTCCCTTCCACTGGACTTGAGCCTGTATACAAAGACGGTGCAAGACCTGACGTCCATACGTCTCGAGTCTAGACCACTTTCCTGTCTTGAAGGATCATTCTGCACATGCATGACTGAATGTGGTACCTGTAGGTTTCTTCCTTTCCTCTGACACTAGCTCAAATGTAGCCCAGTCTGCTCTAGATACAGACACGTACCAGTAAACTATGTTGTTACTGTCTGTGCAACTTGACCGCATTTGACCATCATTTCACAGAATAATTATAGAAGATGTCTGTAGAAAGTGCCCTCAATTTTCCTCAAGTGCGTCTTGTAGATTATAGTACCCCACTAAACCCATTCCATTCAAGATCCTCATTAAAGGGCATATACTGTACTGGGAAGACAAAAAAGCCTTCAAGTGGTGATCGTGAGCAATCGTCTTGCCAATTGTTTTGAATTCATGTATTGTCCATTTTAGAGCCTTTCTGAATGTTATTTGCCCTTAAATTATCTACATGTGGAGAGATTAGTGATTAAATCACAGATCCTCCAAATGTTCAGGCCGAACAACTGGAGGATTTGTGATTCAATTACTAATTATTCCAAATGTGGATCAAATGAGGGCAAATAACTGTCAGCAAGGCTCCAAAATGGACAATTCATGATTTTAAGGCCATTGGTAAGAAGATTGCTCACGATCACCATTTGAAGGCTTTATGTCTTCCCAGTACAGTATATGCCCTTTAAGGTCATAGCCGTAACACATTGGTCACCGCATTCCGGTGTGCAAAGACTAATGGTGATGGGTATGGATGAGTGGTGGTGTAGTGCTAATGCTGTTTTGAAGTCACTATCCAGCCAGCGTGAAAATGCCGTTAGTGGTTTGCAGGGGCTGAATTCCCTCGTTTGACTCTGGCCTCGGGTGACAGGCCATGTCATTGCACTCTCCCTCACTGTCTCAAGGAGATCTTTGCCTCCACATGAAATTGATTACATGAATGATCACAAGCATTCTAACCGAGCATTCTCTCTGGCATGCAATAGTGCAAGTCAATTCACATTTTAGCACAGCGTTCTTTCAGTTACAAGCGAACATTATGAATTTCATAATATGTGACATTCTCTGTGTACTTGAATGTTTAAATGGGGGGGGGGGGGGGGGGAGGATGAAAAAAAAGAGACACAATGTAGATAAGGGAACATACAGAGTAAAATTTGTCTTGCTCTAAATATATTTCTTTCATTATTGAATAAATTTGTTCTGATATTCTGTCCGTGAAAGGAAGTAGTCTGTCATAAGTGAAATTAAACTAATCTAATTATTTTTTATTAATGTAATTAACCCAATTAACCAAACGTATACCAGCAACTGAAAAGTATTTATCTTTATGAGGGTTTTCGTCATCCTCTGCTCTTTGTTTTACACAATTAGACAAGGACTCATTCCCTAAAGTGGGTCTTTGCTCCTTTTTTTATGGATGTGAATAAATGAAATGAAAAAACAATGATTGAAAAAAAAATGAAATGAAAATGAAAGAAAATAAAATCCAATGAAAAAAAAATGAAATGAAAAAAAACATGATATCAAATTACAATGATAATATTCACTGACTAACATTCATTTTCTTTCTCTCTCTCTCTCTCTCTCTCTCTCTCTCTCTCGCTTTCTTTCTCTTTCTCTTTCTCTTTCTCTCTCTCCATCTCTCTGTTTTACAGTTGGGAAGAGCGAATGTCAACCTCAGGAAGAGTCTACTATGTCAACCACCTCACAAGAACAACCCAGTGGGACAGACCAACAAGGTAGCAAAGTCAAGCAGATACTTGTTTCAGAGAGAGACAACAGATTGCTTTTTTCCTTGGTTACACATCTTACATGGGTTTTTAATGCTAATTGTACTTTTAATACTAAGCAGTTATATACAAATATTGTGAAATTCTTGGGTTGCCATGGCACCAGATTGCTATCTTGTAAAGGGTTTAAATTCTAATTGTGCTTTAAATATGCATAAAAGATTGTGAAATCCCAGGGTTGTCATGGTGATGAAAAACTATGATCTTTCTTTTGATTGGTGTATCTGGCAGGCCTGCCTCTGAGTGCACGCAGCCACCAATCGCCAGAACCTCGCACCAAGCCAATGAACATCGCAACCACCACAACCAGCACTCCTCGTCATCCACCTCATCCTCATCGTCATCATCATCTCACAACCACCACCACCACCACCATACCCCCAGCAATGAGGGAGGAGGGGGTGGCGGGAGAGGGGGGAGTGGCGAAGGGGGAGGGAGAACAACATCGGCATCGAGTCACCGTGGTAACAGTGGAAGCAGTGGGGAGGAGAGGCATTATCGGAGGCAGTCGTCACGGATGAGGAATTATATGAACCGGTCGACGCTGCACAGAGTCATCGATCTACCAGAGGGATATGGTAAGGAAGGCATAAGGCTGTTAATCCCTTATATGAACATCACCCGTACCTATCCATGCTGTGTCAGATTACTTGTAAATTGCGATAGTGTGCATATCACAATCCAGTCCCCTGAAAACTTAAATGGGATGGTTCACCCTGAAATTGAGTTGGTTTCAATAAAAGCAGATGCATGAAAGAAACATATGAGTGAGGATTTGATGAAAATCCTTCATAGGATAAGAAAGATATGATCTTTTAAAGTTTTGCTTTTGTGAAGTCACGTTTTAGGTACTCTTCCTTATATTTCTGCTCGGATGCTTCCTGGAAGGATGAGGATCCAAATAAGTTTGTGTTTATTTGGGGGATGATGAGCAAGGACTTCTTGACAGATGAGTTACCTTCCTTAAAGCAGAAATACGCTTGTAATAAGACATTCTCCATATGTGGTGATTCCCTCATGCTCGGGTGTAAAAATGCTCCAATGGCATGGAAGTGGTGTGGTGTAGTGGATCATTCTTCTGACTTTTGATCAGGAGGGTGAGAGTTCAAACCCAGCAGCTGCCACTTGTGTTTTTCAGTAAAACGTCTTACTCCACGTAGCTGTTCTGTACATAGGAGAGGGACTGGTAGGATCCTTTGATCCAGTGACTGGAGTAAAAATGCAGAGCCCTCATGAAACGCAGTGTTATCACTGATAAGGTTACCCTGGGTAAATAGCCCATATGATTATCCCGATGTGCTAATTTCTCCCCCCCCCCTCCACCCCACCAGAACAACGCACCACTGCCCAAGGCCAGGTCTACTTCCTCGACACCAGCACGGGCGACTCGACGTGGCACGATCCGCGGCTGCCCCGCGACCTGCACATCAACGAGGCTGAGTTAGGGGGGCTGCCCCCTGGCTGGGAGGCGCGGCACACGGCAACGGGACGTGTCTATTACGTGGACCATAACAACAGGACCACGCAGTTCACTGACCCTAGGCTGGACGCTAATATCATCAACAGGGCCATGTCAAAGTGAGTGCCACCTAAGTAAATCACTCATTGATTTCAGGTTTTTAATGATGTCCATAATGCCATTCATGATGATGGTGATGGTGATAATAGTAACCATAGTACCAACTAATGCTTATAGCTCATATTAAGCTCTGATGCATGTTGTTGTCCTTGTTGTTTGATTAGAGATTATTTTGTATCTTCTATAATCCTTGAAGTAGGCAAATTAGCAACAGTGTGGAGTTCATCCCAGTGCCCAAGTACAAGCAATCTTTCTAAAATTATATATTTTGCTTTTAAATTTTTAACTTGATATTTTGTTTATGGTGTTTCTTTTATCCTTACAATAGGCAAAATGGCAATGCAACAGATTCCTCCCCGGTGTCCAAGTACAAGCTATCTTTCTGAAATTACGCATTTTGTTCGTCATTGTTATTTGAGCTTTGTTCATTGTTTTTCTTTTATCCTTGCAGTAGGCAAAATGGCAACGCAACGGATTCCTCCCCGGTGCCCAAGTACAAGCGAGACCTGGTGCAGAAGATGAAGCTGCTTCACGCTGAGCTGTCCACGGTCCAGCCCCAGACCGGTCACTGCAGGATAGAGGTCTCAAGGGAAAACATCTTTGAGGTACAGTATCCTCCTCAGTTTCCAGATCAGGGTAGGGCCCTGTCTTATAAAGAATTACGATTGATCGCAGCTTGACTTGTGATTGATATCAATCGCAACTCTGTACATTCGAGATAGGGAATAGTACAAATCAATTGTAACTCTGTATAGAGATGGGGCCCTGGGCCCTGTTGCATAAAACTTACCATTGATTTTAACTTTGCTATCAATGGCAACTTCTTTGGAAAGTTTGAATTTGATTGGCTGTTGAGAGATGTTCCATGGTAGTTACCATTGATGACAGAGTTACAATTGATAGCAAGTTTTATGCATCAGGGCCCAGGTCTTTCTGAATGTGGCTGTTACTCTTCTTGTAAATCCGTCAATGGATTCTTTTATGTTTGAATATTAACTTGTTATAGGATAAAGATTCAACAAAAGGAAAAATGCTTCAATTTGCAATATTAGCATTTTTTACACTACAGAGAATACACAGAGATCTTACCAATGCTGCTTTACCATGATCCATCAAATGTAACAATTACTGCAACTGCTATGGCTTCAGCTGGTCAATAACAAAATATTTTGTTGTGGTATGGTCAAGGTTTAGTGATAAAGAAAAGTCAACATGAACCAAAAAATATACTCATCAGGGACACCAGAGGGATTATCTCCTATGCTGACGTTTCTCTTCTTACGTAATCCTGAGGGGATTAACAGGAATTCAACGCCACTCCACTCTTCTGTGCCATGTGTGCATATTGACATAAAAATCCTATTAAGCAGCATTATGTGTGGAAGGACAAAGGAGTTTTAGATGAAGACCCTGGTTTAATCAAATAGATTTAAATTCATATATTGTCCATTTTAGAAACTTGCTGAAAGTGATTTGCCCTCAAATGATCCACATTTGGTGTTGAATCACATGAAATCACAAGTCTTCAAACTGTTCGGGCTGAACATTTTGAGGATTTGTGATTCAATCACTTATTACTCCAAATGTGGATCATTTGAGGGCAAATCACTTTTAGCAAATTTCTAAAATGGACAATAAATGAATTTAAGACCATTGGTGAGAAGATTGCTCATGATCACCCTTTTGAAGGCTATTTGTCTTCCCAGTACAATATATTCCCTTTAAATAAACCATTGTCTAAACCATAGTAACTAGTGTGAAATTTAGCACTCTAAACAAAATATGTACATTCATTACTAAACCTTTTTAAAATGTACATGCTAAATCGAGTGCACCTATCTACTTATATGCCACAAAATATGCTTAAAGGGCATAAACTGCATGAATTTAAGACCATACATGAATTTAAGACCATTGGTAAGAAGATTGCTCACGATCACCCTTTTGAAGGCTTTTTGTCTTCCCAGTACAGTATATGCCCTTTAAATCATGGTCTTATTAATCACCTTTATGAGTTTGAGTCTAAGAGTTAATATTTTTCATTGACAAAACGTTCATTATGACATTTCCGGCATGAATCATACATTATTGGGTTAAACGTTCTGTCTCTGCTTGGTCTGCAGGAGTCGTACCGGCAGATCATGAAGCTCAAGCCCAAGGACCTAAGAAAGCGGCTGGCGATTAAGTTTAAATCTGAAGAGGGCCTGGACTATGGAGGCATTACCAGGGAGTGGTTGTACCTCCTTTCACATGAGATGTTGAACCCGTACTACGGCCTCTTCCAGTACTCCAGGGATGACATCTACACGCTGCAGATCAACCCAGACTCGGGAGTTAACCCGGTGAGTCCATGGTCCAAGTCCCGTCTCATTCAAGTTCTTTAGTAGTTGTGCGCCAATGATGCATTTTTGCACACAAATCCCATAGAGCAGCATTTTTTCAGGCTTCAATGATATTGTATGCTTTTGATAGAAATATGCACCATCACTCCACAAAGTTAAAGAATCTCCTTTATCAATATATATGTATATTTGCATTTTAAAAAAAAACATTCTTTTCATGCAGTAGGCAGAAAGTACAGAAAGATATCCAATTTTCATGAGAAATTTATATTTGACAGCTATACATGCAGTTTGCATTCATAGATGACGAATTATTCCACCAATTGAGACTGAATCACTAGATACAGATGAATGTCAAAATGTGTTACTACGCAGTTAGAGCTTAAGTTGTGACTACATTTCTGAAGGGCTAATTGAATTGAATGCACTTTGTATCTCTGATGTCCAGGAGCACTTATCATACTTCCACTTTGTGGGGCGTGTGATCGGTCTGGCCATCTTCCATGGTCATTACATCGATGGTGGCTTCACCATGCCCTTCTACAAACAGCTCCTGGGCAAGCCTGTCAGTCTGGACGACATGGAGACGGTGGATCCAGAGGTCTACAGGAGTCTCGTCTGGATCCTGTAAGGCTCCTTCCACTTCTACTCCCTCTTCTCATCCTTTTCTTTTCTTGTCTCTTTCAGTTTCTAATTACATAACCATTCTTTTGCGTAAGGCTCCTTCAACTAATGACCTTCTTTCTTTCTTTCATTCTTCTTCTTACTTTTCTCTCAATGATAGTTCCTCCTTCCCCTCCCTTATCTCTTTCTATTCTCTTTCTTACTACATGTAATTGTTATACTTTTATTTTTCTTTCCTAAGGTGTACAGGAGCCTTGATTGTATCCTGTTAAGCTTCTTCTACCTGTCATCTTTCTTTCTTTCCTATTCTTATTCTCTCTTCTCACTGAATTTTTCTTCCATTTCTTTTTTTTTTTGTTCTCCTGTTTACTCTCAATAGTTTAAGTTAACAGTCACTGTGGCTGATCTTGTAAAGCTCCTTCAATTAACTATTCCTCTTCTTCTTATTCTTACTCCCTCTTACTTGTCTCTTTACATTTCTCTCCCTTTTCCCTGCTTCATCTCTTTCTTTTCAGTTGTCTCACTCTTTCTTCCTCTATATTTTCTTGGAAGGTCTTAAGTAGTGTCATTAAGATTCTGTAAGCCTCCAGCTACTCATCATCTTTCTTTATTCTTCTTAATCTTGTATCTCAGTTTTCATAAAGAATCATATGCAATCTGAATGATGTTTTTGATGGAAGATCAATACCACTGAAAATTGAACTAAATCTGATTTTTAGTAAAATGTTGAAATTAAAACAAAAAAATTAAATGGACATTGTATTTATGCCCCTGCGTGTGCATGACTCTGTATTTGTATGTTTGTTGTTGAACAGAGAGAACGATATCACAGGGATCCTGGAGAACACGTTTGCGGTAGAACACAACTCATTTGGCCAGATGCAGACCCATGAACTCAAACCCAACGGCACCAACATCCCGGTCACCGAGGAAAACAAGAAGAAATATGTCAAGTGAGTCAAGCTTGAACTGTTGAGTTACCCTGCCATCATGCCGAGGTGGAAGCTGCAAGTGTGGTAATTGAAAGGGGAGCAAAAATGAGACAAAATTGAAGATAAAAAGAATATCAAGGAAAGACATCTTGTAAAAACAAATTACTGCTGTTTTATTATTTTGATGAATTTACCAATTTGATTGGTGTATGGCACTAGCCTACAAGCATTCCTTCTGTGGAGTCTAAACCATGACATATTTTTCTTTTTATCATAGTCAATTTAATTTTTATTTGTACAAACCATGATATTTGCTGTCAAATGGTTTAATAAAACTGAAATTTGATTAATTCAGAAATAATTATTATTGCTAATGGCCTTCCATACTTTTTGTGATGGTAAGAATAGTAAAGTCATCTCATAATTCACCACACAGCGACATCATGATAATTCTTACAGTTGTGTCAACTTCTGATCTTGTAAACTAGTACACTAGACACGAAGCGGATATGATTGCAAACAAAATTTGAATGTGGCTGCGCTGTCTATTCCTTATGCAGTATGAAGTAATCAGTGCGTAACTTTTTTTAATCCTGGATATTTTAGGTTGTTTGTGCAGTGGCGATTCCTACGAGGCATCGAGCCCCAGTTCCTGGCCCTGCAGAAGGGCTTCCATGAGCTCATCCCGCCGCGCCTCCTCCGCCCCTTCGATGAGCGCGAACTCGAGCTCCTCATCAACGGTCTGGGCAAGATCGACGTCGCTGACTGGCGCAGCAACACGCGGCTGAAGAACTGCTCGCAGGAGTCTGGGATTGTGCGGTGGTTCTGGCAGGCGGTGGACTCGTTTGACGAGGAGAAGCGGGCGCGGTTGCTGCAGTTTGTGACGGGCACGTCCAAGGTCCCTCTGGAGGGCTTCAAAGCATTGCAAGGTAGGGAGGCTTTCCTTGTTGGGCTGCCCTTACAGGAGCAGGAGATAGGGGGGGCGAGAGAGAAGAACTAAAAAGGAGATAAAAGAAAGACATGGAGGGGGAAAAGAGAAAGAAGACAAAGTTGACAAGAAAATATGAAAGATGAAGAAGGTAGAAGGAGTGGGAGGAGAGGAGAAAGGGAGAATGTGAAGTACAAGGAAATGAAGATGATGAAGAGGAGGAAGAGAAAAATAAGAAGGAAAAGACATATTACAAGGAGGAGGTTAAGAATGAATGAAAGGATGACAGGAATATGAGAACAGAGAGGAAACGAAGGAAGAGGAGGAGAAAAAAAGAGAAATGCATTTGTAATGATTTCTTCCCTGTTGTTTGCCTTGGATCTTTCCTAGGTTCTACCGGTGCGTTGAGTCCTCGTCTCTTCACCATCCATCAGATCGATGCCTGTACAGACCTCCTGCCTAAGGCACATACATGGTAAGTAGCCTGTTGTATTAAAGTGAAGTCTATAGAAAGACTACTTGTCTTTAGGGCCTCTCGTTCTATCTATCTAGCTTATTTCTCTCCACTGCTGAAGGAAGACCTCCTCCTCATTTTTCCATTTTGATTTTGTTTTCATCATCCATCCACCTCCTACTTTGCCTGCCTCTACCTCTGGTGTTAGTTCTGGGGGTCCAGTCAGTTTATTTATGTGTCCAATGATCGTCATTCCTCCTGGCCATATGACCAGCCCACCTCCACTTCTTCAATTTGATTTCCTGTACTTTGTTCCATACTTTGGTTTCCTTTTCAAATCCTGTTTTCTAACTTTGTCCCTCTCATTACTGGGCTGTAAAAAATACCATTTGCTAACTACAGATCTTCATGCCAACGGTTATGACAGAAAAAGTTGAAAAGCACAAGGATCAACACCAAAAATATCTTTTTTTAAAAAATCTTATTCACACTTTTAAGTCAAAGAATAGTAGTAGTGAAGACTACAGGACCATTGATCATGGCCTCATTCTTGTTTTATTTCAAGATCACAGGAAGGAGTCGTCTCAATGTTAAATTGTTGAAGTCAAAGAAGATCTGGACTTGCAATGAAAGCAGAACAGTTCCTGTCATCTTTACCAATATCATCCATTCTCTTTAGATATGTATGTTATCAATAGACCATTTTTATTATGTATGCAATTTTATTAACGTCATTCAAACCTAATGGTAACCTCAAAGCTTGTCCGTGGCTAGTCCGATTAGCAACAACTAATAGATACAGAGTGCATTCTATCCATTGAAACTACGACACGTGTTATGATCTGTCTCTAGGCAGTTCGGGGGAAAGTTGTGAAAACACTACAACAACGGCTTAGCAATTGGGAAAGGTTCTTGGCATAGGATGATTGTGAAACTAATTCAATTTGTACTGTCTTTTCTCCTAGTTTCAACCGGTTAGACATCCCACCGTACGAGAGCTATGCCAAGTTTCTGGACAAGCTGACGTGCGCCATTGAAGAGACATGTGGCTTCACAGGAGAGTGAAACGGAAAGAAAGCATACCGAGTGTGTCGGACAAGAAGCTTATGTGCACCATCTCCACCCTCGTATTGCCATTCTGAGTTTGATACGGACAATGTGTTCTGACAAGATTGAGTGCTCAGATTTATATCTTAATCCTCACAGTCCCATGGATGCACACATGTGTTACAAACCAATGGGGTTTTCACTACCTTGGTACAGAGAGGGTATATTAGCCCTCTCAGTCCCGTGAGCACACACATATGTACCAGACCAATGGGGTTTTCACTAGTTTGGTACTGAGAGGGTTAGGTCAAGCCAGTGGATCTGTGATATGGGATGGAGTGGAGTGCAGTGAGATTCGGGTGTGAAGTGCCATCTGTGGGATTTGCAATTTACCACAAACATGAAATGGAGTGAGTGGTGCACTGCTCAAAGTAGAACTTAAAATATTTTTTCAGGAGTTGATTGAGTTCTCGTGAGTATGCCAGAGGATTTGTGTGCACCATCTCCTTCCATGATAGAAGAAAAGGAATATGTAGGGTGCTACTTTTCAGCCAAAATCTGACTTGAGGCCCCGTTGCAGTATGTAGTTTACACCCACATTTGGTGTGTTTCATGCTAAGATATTTTTCAGACCCTGTGCCTGGCATCCCCATTGCATTGGCGAGTGTTTTGTGTTGTGAGCATGGATCGTGGACAAATATCAGAGAACATTCAAAGGCACTAGGGACAGAGGGTAGTTTTTATCGGTGCACGTGCTAGGAAGGTTCATAGGTCATATAGTATCATGGGAACGGATCAAGGCAAGGAAGTAAAAGGTGGGATTGAGATCTAGGGTAAAGGGGAATGTAAAGGATAGGTGTTGCAAAGTGTCCTTGTTTAAACTGGGTCGTCTTTCTTCACCCCGGTCCAATCATCATCTTATCAGATTGGATTTGTGGGTATGTACTGAAAACCTTTAAATGAGTTACAGAGTACAACTTACCTTTGATATGGAAGAAAACATGCATTGTATAATTTTACATTGATCATTCACATTGTGATGTCTTAAGGCTTTTTATTGTTAAGTCATCTATGGTGTATATTTTTCCACTAAAAAGCAATGAGGAGTTATTTTATTTCTGTCTTGTCATTGGATATTTCAGTTATTTTTTTTCCTTAACAAAACATATTGTGGCGATGTGTGTCCATGACTCAGTTTTTAAAAACAAAGATACATTTAATGTTTATTTATTGTAGAACAGAATGAAATCTCAACAGACCTGCTGCACCCATAGTGCAAGTTAGAGTTTTGTGTGGATTAAGATATGACTAAGTAGTATATCAGGGAAAAGTTAATCTCAAAAGTTTTTTAAAATTATGGTCTACAGAATGACTACTAGCATAAGAAACAATATACAATGTATCATCCACAACTGTGTAAAGATAGGCTACACAATATTTGAATTTGTGTCAGATTCTTTCCGAAATGCTTAGTAAATATTGCTGAGACATACCAGAATCATCCCTCCCCCTCTATATGTACTTTCAAAACTGGCAGAAATTCATATTTTTCTTTATTGAATCAAACAGTCATGCACACCCTCTCACCTATAGCAATTGGAACTTGTGCCCATTAATGCTCAATGCATTCAAAGATCAATTTTGATGGTTGATTTCTTGGTACGCCACTAAAAGAGAATATATAATGTCTTCTTGTTAAATGCAACTTTCATCCATATAAAAAAGGAATGTTTAACTTTCAGTTTTTGCTTATAGTTATATCAAATCTACAGATATCTGTTTCCAGCAATGATCAATGTGTACAAAAATCTGAAGTTCACAAGACGCTTGACCCTTCATCTCTTATGACTAGGTTTTTTGTTTTTGGTCAGACATGTATCAACACTTCTGAACTGGCCAATAGGACCATATCATGACATTTCACTAACAATTGAATGTAAACATTCATGCAAATTTAGCTGTTCTTAAAAAGATCTTACTTTAACTGCAATATTTGACTTCTATATAGTTAATCAACATCTTATACTTTGGTTTGACACTTCTTTTTTTGGTGCTCGGCCTATGAAAACTGAAATGCCTAGTTTGATAAATAAATGATACAGTGGTATGATTTTATAGAATTGATTTATAATCCTCACTTACATACTAATGACATTTATTTCAAAATGGTATTCATTGCTTTAGACATTTTTGGATGTGATTAGAATTTTAAGATGTTTTTATATGTTGCTTACTTAAAGAGGATCACTTAAACTAACAATTGATTATGACATTAACATGATTTTTGACATCCAACTAAGTGTGTGTTATAAAGCATAAGCAAATGCGAAATAAGGGACCTACTGACTAAACTGGTGTGAAAGTATGGATGGAAATATACCAAATTTATATATTTTATGATCGGACGAAACAATTTTTGTGTGATTGTAACCAATTCTAAATTGCTTGTGGGTTACCCCTGCATACTTCTCTGCTTTGATAAGGCATACCAATCAAATGTTCTTTGAATGTTTTCCAACTAGTATTTATAATTACATACAAATAAGTTTGATTTTCATGAAAATATATTTTTTGCACAGCAAGCCTTCCATACTTGTAGCCAGGTAATGTTAGTCAGGTTTGGTGTTCTTTTGAGCATGCAGACATTTGTGTGTCATTGTTAATGCTGAGCCTCACCACGTTCATCTTCTATGGGAATGGTCATTCAGAACAACAGTAGAAATGCAAATAAGCTCACAAGATTGATTAAATCATAGTGATTATTCTTTGTGATGTATGGATAGAAACTAGCTACCATATTTGTCTTGGCATTACATACTCAACCATTAGTTGGTACACTATTTTGCTTTAATGGAATTATCTCTCTCTTTCTTTCTCTTCTTCATGGTGGTCCATGTACTTAATCCTATATGTCCATATTGCAGTACAGGGCATTATTGTTATATACCATTTGAAATGGTTCTCTTAACCTTTTTTTTTGTTCATTGGTGGCTGATTTAAAATATCTAACACGTTTCAAAGCACAGGGCATCATTATAATAAAGCATTTCTAATGAAATGATTTCTTTTCTTGTTCACTTTTGGCCGATTAGTTCACTCGCAATCACATCAGTATTAAACATGTATCGTCACATGTACAGTTCAGTGATAGGTATACAACTTTATGTAGATAAGACGAAAACACACACGATCACGTTTCATATAC
Organism: Arbacia lixula; assembly: GCA_963669155.1. NCBI lineage: Eukaryota > Metazoa > Echinodermata > Echinoidea > Arbacioida > Arbaciidae > Arbacia > Arbacia lixula. Next base: position 8,258,882 of record OZ022579.1, read on the forward strand.
ATGTTTTTAGTTGTTTATGTAGTTTGGTACTAGCAGCGAAAATGCAATTGCCTATCTTTTGTTATTGTTTTTCCAGAAAGTTCTGCTGTTTTCTTGAATATGAAAACAGTTGAAAATCTGATTTCTAACTAAAGCTTAAAATAAGATGTTTTATCATTTATATGCTGACATGACAAGACGCAGTCTAGTGATAGTTTCTGGTGTTACAGGAGCAGCCATATATTGTGTATATTTTGCAAACTCACCATGCATATGTGCTGTTTAGTTGGATTTTATGAGTCAAACTGCTTTGGAAGAAGGCAATTACAGTGATCTGACTTTCTTTCCTCGATTTAATGCATCAATTTTAGTTTATTCAAGTTACATTTTCACTTCACATAGTCAAGTACTTGGTTTGTTCAGGATTACCTCTCTGCATGTTGGTGATAATAAATGACTTGATTAAACTGGAGAAGCCTAATACTGTATGCTGATAGTTAAAGTTGAATTAAGAAGGGCGCGAATTCCCGTAAATTTTGGTTATACACGCTTTATATAGTTCATATAGGCTGTTCAAACAGAGAGCATATCAGAAAACTCATTTGAACGCTCAATATTCTGGTTTGAAAGTCGATATAAATTAGCCTGTTTAGAGTCCCCGATAAGCCTTGGACGCATAGGTACACGCTGAGCGTGACGTCACGGACGGGATTTGGGTAATATCCAGTGTCTGGTACAGTAGAGCCTGAGATCAACGTCACAGCTGATTGCAATCAAATGCAATCAGCTCCATACATTTACTGCAGTCTGACTGCAAATGATTGCAATCAGCTGTGACGTTGATCTCAGGCCCAACTGTATCAATACAAAAATCAGTGCAGAAAGAGAGAGAAGATTTTACCAATGTTTTTCAAAGGAAGCCATATCAAACAATTACAAATCATATATACAAATCTTTACTCTCCCTATGTAGAAAAAAGTATAAATAACGGTTTTCAAGTCTTAAATTGTGAAGTAAGATTGCAAACGATGAGTTATTAGTCAATATTTTCACTTAATTTTCTTATTTTCTACAACTTGAGAATACTAGCGTAAAGTAGATCCGGCCATCGCCACCCAGCTCATACACACTCGAGCGCGCTGCTTGCTTGAACTTGTCCAGTATACTGCATGCTATGCGTATGGGCGCTCGTGTGTGTGTGTGTGTGCATGCTTGCAGCCAGCGCACATGTACTCTATATTTATGTTGTGACGTGATCGCGAGAAACTTGTGCATGTTGGCTTTCTTTAGCTTTGACTTTCGTTGTGCATAATTAGCTTTCTTTCGATCTCGATCTCGCTGTTTTTTGAGGGTGTTTACATACATTGGAGAATAAATACGACCACATATCTGCGTAGAGCATTTTCTATTTCACAAGTTCTCGCACACATATAATCACCAACTGATTGCCAGATGCACTGATTATTACATTGAATTTACAATTTTGTCTCTCATCCGCGGTGTTGAAGTCGAAAGACAAGGCAGTAAAATCGCTTCAAATGAGAAATATTGGAACACTAGAGACACATCATTGACTATATGACATTGCTTAATTCTCATTTATTTTCAAAAATCATTCACATAAAACCATAACAATAGAAGAAAAGTTCTGACGTGAAAGTAAATTTATTCATAATTGTACTAACGTGTATGTCTATGCACACAATATACTGCACTGCTCGCTTTGTTTACTTTCTCACTGTGACCCAAATCCCGTCCGTGACGTCACAGTGCTCGAACAATAGTCTCGAGTACTCATCGCCGGAGCGATCAGAGAAAATATGGTGAGGGATAAATCGTCTAAATTTAATATTCTAAGCTTATTTTAGGGGGTTAAAAGGTCTCTCATAGGTAAGCTAGTGTCATAAGGATGATATTAATGCAAATATCTCATTATTTGGGATCGTCTTCTTAATTCAACTTTAAGCACAGCACTCCGCTCTGCACTTGTTCACAATGACACGTGTACAACCTTTGGTGCCATATTGTTCAAACATTGCAGACACACCTGTTGAACATGTAAGCAATGCCGGTAACCCATTCTAAGCATAGACCTTTATGTGGTTTGTGAGACTACGTTTCTTGATTGTACAGCATGTAGTTACACTACTCACATTGTTCACGGGAGAGCACACTTGAGTAGTTTTATTGATATACGTGACAATGAAACCATACAGCGCGGAGAAACACACAAACAATTGGAAAATGATGCTATTTTGTGTTTCTCACTTCCCCATATTAGACCTGTTTGTCCCATCCAAATGACATCGGTTTGAGATTTGTGTGTGTTTCTGCCGAACAAATACACACATGGCATTTAAGGAGTTAACAATATCGTCTCTGAGTGAACGCTGATGTATCAAAAGCACTTTGTGGGTGTGCGAGCAAGGGATACAACCTCTATTGTTATATCTACCATAACGCCATTTGATGCACCAGTACCGTAACACCCATAACTACTGCAGGAATAGATGTGAACCTTGCCCAGTATTTCCAATGAATGCCTTGTTCACAGGGTTGAAATTCAGGAATGATTCATGGATATGTGATTTTTTTTTTGTGTGTGAAGTCTATAGGCTTGATTTTTAGTATTTCCCTCATTAATATTTGTTAACGCCTAAAGAAAGTGTAACCTTTATATGCCCCCCCCCCCCCCCCTCCGCCTTGAATGTGTAGTTTTTGATAGTGTTTATTTGCTCCATATGATTACCCTTTTCTAGGCATTGTGGAACACATCTACAGACTTTGTTTCTTCTTTAACACCCTCACTCTCATTGTCAAAAAGTTGTATAGTAAGTCAGCAAGTCAGGGGGTAAACTTATTTGTTAAAATATTCAGTAGTCTGCCCACCTCGGAAGGTTTAATTTTTACTCATTTGCAAGCAATTTCTACCTGTCCACCAATTTTAATGGTCCATTGATAATTTCTGTGTGAAGGAACAAATCTCTCAATTTTTATTTTTGTTCACCAACCAGACTAGTACAGTGTGGATTTTTGTCTAACATTTGGTTGAAGTGAGGGTTGGTCCTCCTATGCTACATGAATGGGCTGAGTCAGTTTGAAAATGTGTGTATCTGTATTAAATGCTGTACGATATAAAATGATATAAAACTCTGCTCAGGACAATATATAGAATGTAGCCTAATAAATGTTTCTTCTTGCCCTGGTTTGACGATATAAAGCAAGTGACGAGTTTAATAGTTCATACCATTTTAGTGATTACCGGTACAGAAAATAAAAATCTGTTATCAGAAGCAAAATGTTCGTGGGTGTTTCAATCTCATCAGGAGTATATTTGGTGTGCACACGTTTCATCATTTCAACACTTTTAACTCTCTCATTACCATTGGCATGAAGATGTGTAGTAAGCCAATGTATTTTTCGAGGCCTGGTAATGTAATAGTCAATACCAATTGACTATTTTGGCTAATATACAACGCAATGTTTGCTACTTGTCACTTGCTTTGTTCAGTCAAAAGAAGGGCAGATGGTTAATCGTGTATTATTGATTTATGAATGTTTTTTTTATGTTTGTGGTACATGTTTGTGTAGTTCACTCTCTCCTCTTTGATCCTTCCGTCTCGCTCTTTTCTTTTTGCGTCTATATCTTGAGTCTTCTTCTCCTCTCTAACCCGGGCATCCGGTCATGGTAAATGAGATCATTCCGTGTGGAAGAAACACAGGTGTATTGCAGCTGTTGTAGAATCCGTAATGATGGTAGGACTGTTCTGTCATCATCACAGTCCCATGCCTGTTTGATGTCAGGATCACATGACATCATCAACTGATCGTCGTTGGACTGACACTAGACCGGCACCGATGATGACCGGCTCCACCATGATTGCGGGTCCTGTACTCTTGACCACTACCATCCATTGCCTTTAAGAAGGATGTGATGTACAGTAGCTCCTGCTATGTCAGGCATGCATCTGCATTATTCAGTATAAAGCTGAGCACTGTAATTGGATCATCCGAGTCTCCTTTAAACTGTTTTGTCCTGTATCAGCCTTGCTCCCAATCTCTACTCTTAGTTCATCGATCTATCCCCTCCCACTTTCCTTTGTTACACATCTGTTATTTGTAGTTTGTTAATAAGTAACTTGTGATCTATAATAATCAAACCCGTTACGGAGGTAATCATGTTTAATCACTATTTGACCGTGTACAGAACAAGTCACCACTTTTGTATTTTATATATGGATATCTGTAATATGTTTGAATGTCTCCTAATTTATTCACTGTTTATATATATAAATACAACAAAGTATATCTGAGGAATTGTTTATCCTTTCTCTTGATGGGGAGAGAGAGAGAAAGTTTGGTGGAAGAGAATATTTTGTGTTCATGTTTTGATACCATACATGTATTTCTGAACCATACAGATCAGTGGAACTGTGGCCTAACTACAGGATAGCATTATGTACAGATAACTGTATTGCTTTGGAAATGGTTGTAAGTAGACAGGGTTACATATTTTGTAATTCTTTCTTTTTTTGGTCAGTTTAGCCATTGTATCTCATTATTTATGTGAATTTCATATTGTTTGTACATTTGAGTAGACATAAGGGTATGCTTGGATGGTCCTTCTTGTTGATGTTATGTAAGAGCTCTTTTCAGATTTCTTTGAAGGACACAATCGTATACCTTGTAGTCTGAAATAAATATTCATATTGATAATCAAGTTACAACATTGAAGTACTGTGTGATTGTATCTTACAAAGGGTGTGCATTCATGTGTGTGGTATGTTTATGTATGTACAGTGGTATTTACAATAAGAGGTGTGTGTGTGTGTGTGTGTGTGTGTGAGTGTGTGTGTGAGTGTGTGTGTGTGTGTGTGTGTGTGTGTGTGTGTGTGTGTGTGTGTGTGTGTGTATAGTGATTTGTGATATTTCAGTATTATGTGGAATGCAAGCTGGGAATATATATGTGCCATTGAATGTTTACTCTGTCTTATTTTCCAAGAAAAACAAAGTATAAATAGAATCTAAAAAGATATATAAAAGATATCTAAAAAGAAAAAAAAAACATATATAAGTATGAATGTTACCTGTGTGAGTATGTGAATATGTCAATGGAAGTTCCAGCAAAATTTGAACAGTGGCATGAAACCTGCTTAAATGACACCTCCTTTCTGTTTCATTAGTGCACTGACCAGTCGCAGTACTATTTATTTACAGACGAACAAAAGAGCAATCTTTTCAATAGTCTCTTCAATACTAGACCAGATGCAACATAACAAGGAGCAAGTTTTCAATGGTAGTCATAATAGGCCGATCATTAATGGTGAAAATGATAATAAAACTGAGAAAAACAGTAATGAAATCATTACCATAACACTAAAAAGAGGTACCAGTAACATCAACAATAATAATGATAAATAATTGATATTACATGTACATGTTGAGTAGTTCAGAGTTGTCAAAAGCAAAATGTAAGCATTTAAAAATGCTCCTTCAACCCCTGTCTAAGAAAGGAATGTTCCTATTCTCTCTTCATGGAAAATTCCCCCCAAATGCACCGGTAAATCCTGGACAAATCACCATCATTTCTTTTTATCCACCCTGATATTAGGACGACTTTACTGCAACCACATACATGAAATCACAGGCGAACAAGTGCTGCATGATCACTAGCAGTGCCAAGGCATGAATGGCATATCATCGGCTAGAATTGTACGACTATATGAGCTGATATTTTCGCGAGGGTTTCATTTTCGTGAATTTCGCAAATTTAACAACGCGCAAAAATAACGCCACAAAATTCTGATCACTAAGCGATGCATCTTACGCTGCTGAGCGCGTACATGTAGAAGCGCTGTAGATCTCATGATGGAGTATGGGGTATCATTATAAACTACAGGCGGTGCATGGGGTTGCGCTGGCTAGCATATCATTGCACCGCGCAATCAAGCATTTTGATAATATGTGCTAAAACAACATTACGTGAAAATGTCTGCAAGCCCTTTATTCGGGAAAATATCTGTACGCGAAAATATACGCTTTCATTACATTCCCATTTAGCTAGAATGAGTGAAATAAACCTGTATTTTTCTTACCAGAGTGATCTTCGGTTATAGTGAAATGTCGTACTTGGTGCACATGTCCAATGGCAAATACATGAAATTCCATCTGAAGTTCTAAATGCATTTATTAACTTTTACAAGCGTATCAAATCTGACTACAAATTTTGTCAGACTGCAATACACTTACGATGAACTTACTCCTGTATTGAATATTGCAATGAAACAGCATTGTGATTGTTGGCAAAATGAAAGTCATACAAAGTCATACAATCATTGCATTGCTTCTTTCACAAGAAAAGGCCATCATGAGTTTGAAAAAAATCTAAACAAGTCAAGCACTTATCTACCTCTAAAATAAAGCAATGTGCTGGGTACAACATGAAATGGCTGGTTAAGCAAGTGTGTCCTTTCAGTAGAACTAAAAACCTGACCAATTGGAAAGCGGAGCATACAATCGAGCATTGATTATCATGCTTTGCTTAATAACAACAACCAAACAAAAACAAGATATAAAATTACAGTACTCCACAAAGAATAAAAAACAGTATGTCACATGCAAGAATAGAATTTTGTGAAAGAAGGAACATTCAAATCAGCACCATTGATTTCCCAGAAAATGGCGTAATTGATGATTAGGTCACGTCCAAGGTTTTCATGTGTAAATGTCATCAAACTGCAAGTGACAAATGCGTTGCTACCATTGTTGTAGGGAGTGTCCTTGCTCTTGAGGTAATTGCAGAACCAATGTGCAGTGTACACTATAAGAAAGTCAAAAAATAAAAAAATTACAAAACAAGATGTTTTCGGTGAGGCATATCTTATAACACTTTAGTTCAATTGCTACATGTATATAAATATGATTGAATCGTACTGAATTGTATCTCTGCACCAAATATCTCACCTAAGCAATGTGTACTAGATGATTGATATACAGCATAGTGGGAAACAAAGAGTCTATGTCTTTTGCAGATATTACCTGTTTGTATAAAATCATTGCATGCACCGTAATAGCACTCAGGTCGAGTTTGACTTATCTAGTCCTTAGCTGTGACGTACGATGTATGAAAACTATACTACTATAGTACTCTGCACAATATGCGGTTCAAAGGGTGGCTTTGAGATTAAATTCTCAGTGCCAAAGTCATTTGTGAATGATGTTCCAGAGCCAAACTGTTTAACTATAGTGCAAACAGAATGATTCTCGGAGAGTAGACTCTGGTCGCTATGAAATGTACCCTAGGGGTGGTATTCGAGAACGATCTTAAATGCTAACATAGTAGAAATCTTATCCTAAGTCTAAGTTTTCTCCTACCTTTATGCACATTTATGCAAATCATAAAGTTATTTACGTTATTAAAACTTAGGAGAAAATTAAGAGAGCCTCCCCTGTCTAAGCCATTCATAACACACGCAATGAAAAGAGCATTTATTTGCGTAAGCGCGCGCACATGATTGATGAGCCCGCACATACACTGTAGTTGTGCAACCACAAAGCTAGGATCAATCCTAGGGGGAGGGCCCGATGAGATGTGATTGTGATTGGCTGTTCATAAATGAAACACTTCCCTCCATTGACTAATAAATGCGCACTGGGCCTGGGTGGGGTCAAATCCTCCCCAATTTGCATTAAGAGAGTCCTAAGAGGATGTTCTGGAATACCAATTTCTTGCTCTCTTAGGCACCTCCTAACTTGGGGACTTAGGAGGATAACTTCTGGAATAACCACCCTAGGCTCTTTGTTCACTTTGGGTGAAATACAGGTAGATAGTGGAGCTATGACCGTTACCGTTATGGTATATACAGCTGATCCATGCACAGTGGCATGGCTTTTGCAAATAGGGCACAATACCGGTAAGTTCAAGTTCATTACCTTCAATGGACATCAACATTTCACTAAAGAAATTAAAAAAAATTTTTTTTCAAAGGACAAGATGTACAATACAGACAAGGACGCCTAAGATCATGAAATAAATAACCAAAACATAAAAGGCCAACATATATCGCTTTGTCCAACAAAATGCCAACATCCACACCCAGCACTATACCAACTGATTTAAGTACCATACATATTTCATAATTTTAAATAATTACACAAAATAAATTTCACTTCATGTACACATTCTAAGCAATGATAAAGTCATAAATATACATATATTCTCCAATTGTAATGGGCCAAGCACATGTAAAAAAAGAAAGAATAACAAATTCTTGTCTATTCATTGAGGCTGCACTTTCGTCAATGGTTAGTTAATGACTAATCTAATACAGATCTGGCCAAAGCATGAACTCACTCAAAGTGAATTTAGCAACAGTATTAACATTTTTAGAATATGTTTGTTTGCTACTTGTGAAAGAAATGAAAGAAAAGAAAAGAGAGAGAGAGAGGAGGGAGAACATGGATGTGAAAGACAGAAAGTGACAAGAGAAAGACACAAAGAGAGAAGGTTGGAAGAGGAGAATGAAAGAAAGATGGACCAATGAAAGTGGTGATAAGTTGCAGTGCATCCTGTGCCATTTTGCAGACTGTTTTCTGTATAGTAGTACGAGTGTACTATTTGCTGAAATGTATTTCAATAATACATGTACACAAACTAGAATAAATAGCATGATTTGACCATAAAATTCACAAACTACAAATACATAAGACATAAACACATAACATCTGTAACGATTTTATGAAAATCCATTTAAATAGAAAAAAATGCCTTCCACACCTGCATCATCTCTATGAAAAACATTTCAATACACTGCTTTTTTTTTTAACCAACACTGACCATCTCAAAGCTTCCAGCCAAAATGGAAGAATGATTCAAAATATTGTCAAAAACAATCAGATATGGTATCAGAAATCAAATACTACTAGGTACTGTATAAGCTTTTATTTTTGCATACAGATTATTTTCATGGATGACAGTGTCCCAGACATTTTAGCGAGCTGTTCTGTTTGTGATTGACACCCTGACAACTATCCTATACATCCCCAATAACACATGGCGTGTGCTACTTCTTGCAATAGTATACACAAGCGACAAGCCTTGGAGAAAATTTACCAACCAACTGCTGTGTTTTACTACGCTAAATCGACACACAAGCTGAAGTGGGTGCAGCCTGAAAAATGTGAATACTTGAGCATCACAAATGCATTAAATATGAAGCAGGGATATTTTGGTGTGTTGCTCAATTTGCAAGCCGACAATGATTCACATAAGTCGTGAAAATAAAACTTTTGCAAAGATAACGGCTCACACAGTATTCATTATCAGGGAAATATCCTGTCTGGTTGAATGCATAAGGAGGAATTTTGATTAAAAATCAAAATCACACACATATAAAGTGATCAAAATCATAATACTATAAAACTGCAATCAAATACAAAAATTATTGTTTACAAATCAATAGAAACAGCGGAAGTATAATTTTTTCAGTACACGTTTTTGTAAAAAGTGATGTCAAAGTCATCCTGTACAATCATTATCTTTTTTCTTTTAAATAGGTATCAGATACAATTATAGTAAGATGTATTTTTGCAATGGCAATTATGAAATTAGTACTGGAAAGTTTTCTTGAAAAAATGTCAAAGAGTATACTTCATTGTGATTGGTATTTCTGACAGTTATATCCAAATATGTCATAGATGATATGCCACAATGAAGTTAGATCTACACATGCATCTGCAAGTAGAAAGAGAGGTAGTGGGAAGGGATATGGAAGGGAGAGGGTGAGATCGGTGGGGAATAGAGACGGAGACGGAAAGAGAGAAAGAGATAAGAAAGCAGGCCAAGTTCATTGATACATCACAAGTTCTATGTGTTCTTACTTTTCTATACCGATGACCAATACACGTCTTTGTCTAGCGGTACTGTGTATGTGAAGAAATCATTTTTGAATATTTGCAATACATATAATCATACAAACTATTTGTAACAATATGGAAAATATACTGCAAACTGGCAATACTATCATTTAAGGATCAATCAACGATGATTAATTCTTTGGCTGAGTCCATGTCTTTTGGCCGTGGTGTGGGTGCAAACATCCTTTTTGCACACGTTTCCTTGCAGCGAGTGTCGCACAGGAGGGCTGGTGTGAACGAGCCACTATACAACCAGTGAAGCGCAAGAAGAGCTGGGTATTAAATACAAATGCGAGACCCCCATGGTCCGGCATGCTCCACACCAGAGCAGAGTTCGCAGTGCGTGCGTACGTTCTCAGCGCTCCAGTAGTGAGGAACAAAGGGGGCACCATTGGGTCCGGGTGACTCCTAAACATTCTGGGGGCCCTTGGTCTTAGGCGCCCCCACCTGGACGGGTTTGGGGAGGCTATACAGGTAGATAGCCCCCATGACAAGCACCGAGCCGCCCATGAAGAGGTAGCCAAAGGACTTGTGAAAGAGGACGAAGGATCCCAGTGCTGCCATGATGATGGAGACGGCTGTGGAGAAGCCCTTGATGATGTTATCTAGGTACTTGACCACGATGGAGGTGTACAAGCCTCCTATACTGGCCATACCTGTAGGGGGGGGGGGGGCATGATAGCATATCGTTATTACATCAGTATTTCATATTAATATTGTTTTTATGATCTGGAATAAAATGAACTTGAACTTGAATAATTCTCTCCTTCAGGGAGATGTGGTTTTGGCAATATTCAGGTACTCTGCAATCATGGAGGTAACCAAGCCTCCTGTGGGAAAAGAGAGAGTGCAACGCAAATGGTGCAGATTACCTCTGTGTCACGATCTGTCTGTGTATTATTACAGTTGGAAGTAAACTATTGAATTGGTATCTTGTGTGAAAAATATCCATCTTAGGGAAACATTGTTGACCGTTGACCTCAATCAGATTTGATCCCAAATTTTACACAGTTCATCTGTTTCATAAAAGAAATACAGGGATCAAGTTTGAGGCAAATTCGTTGAGTAATTCTGAAGATATGGCCTCAAAGGTTTCGGAAAGGGCATTCTTTAGTTTGGTGACCTTTGACCTCTTTTTTTACACAGATCATTGGTATTATGAATTACATACAGCTATCTAGTTTTAAGCATAGTTATTGAACGGTTCTCAAGATACTGCGTAAACGGATTCAAGACGGACGGACAACCCCCAAAGATAAAGCCTCCGACCACTTATGCGGAGGCATAAAAAGAGGATGTCAAGGCTCTGGAAGACTTACCTACGATGATGAAAACATAGAGATCATATCCATAGAGAAAGCCATGCTCCATAACATTGCTATAATCCTTGGTGAAGACTGCTACCAAGCCACTCAGAATGCCAAACAAGTACATCTGGACGTTTCGGATCCATAACGACGTCTCCGTGCCCTTTAGAACTTTTTCGAAATACACACCTATAGAGCAACAACAACACACACAAAACAGACATATTTCACTATTACACATTATAAGCCATTAAAAGAAAACCACATGCTCCATTATTCACATTGATCTGCATCTATCGCAGGGTTATCCCTAAGCCTCTATCTCTAATGTACAGAGTTATGATTGATATCAATCGCACATCAAGTTGCGATCAAGTGCAAATCATTATAAGACAGGGGCTAGAAGCAGAAGAAGTACTAGAAGGGTTTGTAAGGTTGAAGTACAGAAAAATGGGTAGAAGTGAAACAGTCAAATAGGAATCTTAAAACTGGTAACAGTCAAGAAGTAGGAAGCAGCCATTACAAACTGTTTTTGTGTGAATGCTGGCAGCTTTTGAAAAGTAGTAGCCAGCATAGGAGTCGTGCAAGTGCAAGTCAATGATCATAAGGGCTGAAGGAGTTACATGTATTCCGGCCAAACAACAGCCTGACGGGGCTACTCAAGAAAGATATATCCCCCTATAGATTGTGAAAACAGCCCCCAATGTTTTTGTAGCTATCATAAGCTTGCCCCCTTGAGAGCTAACAACATGTTTTACACTGGCACTAATACATTGAAACCTGCTCTCAAGACGATATGTTTATAACGACCACCTGTCTATGAAGCAAACAGATTCAACACCTGTTTCCAATTGAAACTTGTATTCACTGTTAAGGACAGATATGATTCAATCTTCTTTTTTTTTTAACCCATGCTTGGTACCGCCAAAGCATGTGCTATTCAGGCGTTTTAACAATTACAAACATGATTGTGTAGCAATGCCTTCTCAGAGAGGATGAAAGAAATGTAGAGTCTCACTTTGCTTGTCCAGTTCTGTTGGATGGCATCAATATTTTTGTGAGCAAAACAGATAGCAGCAAACAAAAATAACCTGTTTTTTCAAGTAAAATATCTCAGCTGCATGCAAATGCATGCTAACTCTGTGATGATAATACACAGCTTAAGATATAATTTTGATAATGATTGAGTCCCACAATTTCAGAAAACACTGTTAATTCACCATTCCACAATCCTTTAGAAGAGAGCGGAGTACAGGATCTTAAGTGGGGTTTCCCCTAACTTTCTTGATATTTTGCAAAATGTTGTGTTAAGCATTTACCTGCAAAACCGGAACAGAGACATGAAACAATGATGGCGGCCAGCCCCTTGGTATAGTTGTAATGCTTCTCATCTGTCTGGGATGTTGCTGACTCAACCTGCACCATGGCGACTCCTCCAAACAAGAGGACAATGGCCAGCCACTGCATGGGGTTAATCTTTTTGCCGATCATCACCACCATGAACATGGCCGTAGTGATGATCTTCAGCTGGTAGGTGATCTGTAGGAGTGGGTGGGAAAAGATATCATTGGGTCCTTGGGTGGTAGTACGAAGTGCTCAATGAGGAGAAACTTTATCCTTAATCTAAGTTTTCTCTTAAAGGTAACCCGTCCCTTTGGCAGACCTAATTCTGAAAGTCCCTTGACTTTGTCATCATTTGAGAGAGAGTGGTTCGCTATCATTTTTCTCTGGAAACGATAAAGTGTAACATTTCGTTTTGAGGAAATAATCTTCGATAATTGATCAAGCTTTCTTTCTTTGTACCACGAAAATAGTAAAATCTCAGTGAAAACTAGTTAGATTTTCATTTATTCTACAGGAGTTATAGTACCTCTGACCTCAAAATTTCATAGTTGGTATCCCAAAGATTCGTTTGAAATATGTGCAAACTTTCGTGAAGTTTGCAGATGTTTGTAAAAAAGATGGGCCATCTTCAAATGGTATTCTTATATCTCTCCTTACTTTCTTCCTTTCTTCCTAAATTCTCTCCGAAAAAAGTTTTCTCCAAGACTTATTGAAAATATGCAAATTTTCAAGTAGGAAAATTGGAAAATACCACTCATGTCTTGTTAAGATTTGGGATTGATCAATCCTTGACTTGTGCTTGAGAGCAATCATAATTCTGTTCATTAGAGATAGGGGATTGAACTTTGGATCAATTCAGATCAATCGCAACTCTTTATAAGACAGGGACCAGGACCCAGTATCACAAATAATGAGTTGCAATCAATTCTAAAGTCTGTATCACAAAACCACCTGCGCTGTCTATTGCATGTCCAAGCCAATGTATTTGCAGTCAAACATATGTTCGGCAAAAATATCTAACACTCTGACAAGGACAATCAACTTGCGTTCTTGGATTGCCTCTTGGATTGCTCTCCCCAAAAGATGCTGAAAACCAGGATGGCTGCGTTCATACACTGTTCCAGTGTGTAGAGGATAATGTACAACGTGTAGCTGTTTTAATGCAAGCTCCTGCAGCGTGTAAACACATTATTGATCAGGATTCCGAAATGAAATTGTAATAAGGTGGAGTCAAGTACGTTGTAGACAGAGAGACAGATTGGGAAAAGATTTTTGGGGAGAAAATCATACTTAATCCTGATCATTAACTTTCATGGGCAACTGTCATCCTATTCCTTGGATTGCCTCATTGAGGACGGTTCTCTTAGTTCATCAGTCTACAGAAAAGCAACTCACACTGATCAATACCTACTGTTTGACTCCCATCACCTGCTCATCCACAAGTTGGGAGTAGTAAAGTCTTTGTTCCATAGAGCCTCTTATTTTCCTTCTTCAGAGACAACCAAGGAGAAAGAACAAAAACACCTCAGAGGAGCTCTCCGTATGTGTGGTTACCACGGGTGGAGCATAGAGAAAGCCCTTTACCCGCGACGCCAATGTGGAGTAAATGTTCATCGACCGACGGAACATCGACACCGATTTGATGTCTCTGTCCCCTACATCAGTGGACTCTCTGAGAAAATCTGGAGGATCCTCTCTTCCTACTGTATTCCGGAGTACTTTAAACTGACCAACACACTCTGGCATAAATTGGTTCACCCGAAGGACAAAGTTCCTATAGAAAAGAAAAGCAACATTGTCTATGCTATCCAGTGCCAGGAGACAGGTTGCAACGCCAATTACATTGGAGAAACCAAACAACCCCTCTCCAAGCGTATGTACAAATATCGCAGACCAGGCGCATTGGGATATGACTGCCGTATACTCCCACCTGAAGACATTTCAACCCAATTGCAAAGACAAAGATGTGTTCATTCTAGACAAAGAACCTAGATGGTTTGAGAGGGGGTTCGTGAAGCAGTCTACGTCACTGAGGAGAACCCCTCCCTCAACAAAGGAGGGGGATTACGACACTACTTCTCTCGGATTTACAACCCAGTTATCCGGAAGATTCCTTGACATCTCAAAGACAATGACATTAATTGTACGTTGCCACCAAGTGGCAACAACAAATTCCCATCAGTTCAGACAAGCTGAAGAAGCGTCCCAGATCGGACGTGAAACTGTTCTCCATTTCAAACCAGTTAAGTCCAGATGATCAGATTCATTTCTATTCGTAATTTGTAACACTCTGTCCCCTTTTCACCCTTTTTCCCTCACTATGCAAAAAAGATTTTCTGGTGAAAACCCTCTATGTTTAAGGACAATAGAATGGGGAAAAACTTGCAAATAATGAGAAAAACAAAAATCCAGAGGAACAGGGACTTTCAGGGACAAGATGACTCGCTGAAAGACACTGACTGAGAGCTAAAGGAAAATGAGCGAAAAACAACATCAGGAAGAACAATACCTGGTACGTGGCTGCATCAAGATTCGACAGCGCCACAAAAGCCAGGTTGTTCTGCAGGGCGTAGATGATGCTCGGCACACACATCTTGAATGTGTCCATGGGGTTGCACAGCACATTGTGGTAGACGTCCCGCACCATTCCCACAATGCCCCTGTGTTCCTTGGTGAGTAAGAGCAGGCTGATGCAGAGCTTGGAGACCTCTGAGAGGAGCACCGTGGTGGTGCTGAAGTACATGGGGCCGTCCTGGGACCGGGTGTAGCGGATCAGCAGGATGTAGCCTGTGGCGTTGACTGTCAGCACCACAAGGATATACATCTTGAACCAGATACTGGCGCCCTCTACAGGGGAAAAGGGGAGAGTGGATATTAGAGAGAGAAAATGCAGTACCTATGAGCACATAGGTCCATTCTGGGACCAGGGCAGTGGATGAGCAGGACGTAGCCTGTGGCGTAGACTATCAGCACCAAATGCAAGTCACCCATGATATTGAAAAATTGTTATCATGTCAATATATCTCAACCATGTTATTCCCTAAATAAATTTGCAATATACAAATCAATGAAAGACATTCACATAACAATGTTTAAGCTTCGCTCTATGCACGCTGGAGTATAAGAGGGGGGGGGGGGGGGGGGGGCTTGATGAAATTGACAATGACACGATTGTGGAATTTTTTTTGGTGTGTATTGGTGCAGAAAGCGCATGGGAACAGTGAGCTTGTAAGAAAAAGTGCAGGGAGAGAGGTATGTATGTGTGTGAAAGGGAGGTACTCGTATAGAGGGAAGCTGTGTAAGGGTCAAGGGAGGAGGGAGGATGAGGATTCTATGTGGGAATTAAAAGAGAGCAGAGGCAAGGGCTGGACTAAGAATAACTATAGAACAAGAGAGATAGATAATACAAAGGAAGAGAGAGAGAGAGAGAGAGAGAGAGAGAGAGAGAGAGAGATATGACCGGGAGATAAGCGGAGAGTGGAAAAGAAAATAGGTAACCAGAAAAACAATATATATTATGTTCTTGCTTGGTATGAATTTATTTGTTAAATTCCATCCGAGTGTGCATCAATTTAAATTCACTCATGCCAATCAGAAGTTGTCAATAAAAGGGGGAAATTAAAAATAAGGATTGACAAGTGTTTGAGTCTTGGGCAAGATTTTTTTTTTTTTTAATTATTGAAATTATTGACATTTTCAAAACTGGAAAGGATCATAAGCTGTAGTCTGTGATGGTCTACATGAACACAGCACTTTATTCTTTGAGTGCAAGAATTTCATTATTTCATGCCAGTTCAAAAACAATATCATCATTTGAATTGTTCTCTGAAAATAAGAAATGAGTCCTACATGCTAATTCCCTATCTATTAAAGAACTTGTACCTTTCTCATAATATTTTGTATACATCAAAGTTATGTTTGAGAGGGTCTGAGATGTGTTTAACTTATCATGATGCAATGTATCATGATCTCACATATGATATCACATGTTGCAAACCTTAAATGGCCATATCTGTATTATTGATGTGATCTGACTCAAATGGTTCCTGATTTTTCTGCAGTGCTGTCTGCTACATGCTGTCCAGGAATTATTAAGGGGAGAGAGAAGGGTGGGGAGAACAAATAGCATGGGCTTACAAGTGAAAGAAAGCTGTATCGCTCAATAGAGACAAAGAGAAGAAGAGAAAGAGAAAAGTGCAGGGGTACACAATGACTTTTTTTTTTTAATTCAGCATGCAATTCCTATTAATTCTGAATCAATGACCTTGGCAGTCTCCATCCTCTCCCTTGAAAAATATGCAAACAAATATGATAGGGGAAAGATTTGAGGTGATTGTCAGGAAAAACCATTTGAGCTCAATCAACCATATTGCTTATTATCCGCACTACGCGATGTTCGTACATACACGTACCATACACGTACTGTACGCACCCTGTTCTTTTAGAAAGAAATCAAACATCAGCTTTGTGCTCACATAATTCCATGCAGATATAATCTCTTTGAAACTATCCTTACAATTCATTTTGATATGTGACAGAGGCCAAGGACAAGAATGCAGTAAACAGGGTAATAAAAGTTGCTCACATGCATCACGATTTCACAAAGAGAAGTCAATGATCTGAATTTTTGCTTTCAATTTTTAATTTTAGTGTTTGGCTCAAATCAAGTTTATAATGAATCTGTTCCGACAATGTTACTTCTGCATTAAATAATACAATGCAAAGAATATGTTGCCACCGCCACGAGTGATGGATAATGTGTGCTAGAAGTACAATCCCTGTGTTACCTATAAAATGGTTTCTTCCACACAAAAGCAGATGTGATATATCATACTAGTGATTGAATTAGTCTCGAACTGCCTACACACATATCATAGGCCCGAGCATTGATATATACAAGCGCAAGAATTTCAAATTGTAATTTTATTAAACTGCTGTTAGGAGTATGGCTCATGGTTAATGTCTCCAGGCTTACATTGTAACATTATTCTGAAAAGAAGGGTGATCTAGCTTGATGAGACTGCAATTAACTTTCTTCTAAATGTACATGTACTTTGCTGTAATGTGCAGATAGAGGACCTTCCTTGATTAAGTATAGTACAACCCTCATAACTTAATTCATTTCATGCATGCAGTGTAGTCTAATCATTCTCTGCCACAGACCCTAATGGTTATCAAGCCACATTTAATTCTATGTGCGCCACATGTGAATGTATCCCCAAGTAATTCACACAATTATGATAGAGAAGCAGTTTAAAATCTGGCACAGAAAGGGTAAAAGTTAAGTATTTTCTCATCCATAATTGTTCCAGGTATCATCTAGATATATTCATAGAACAGCATGGATGTTGGCACCTAAGTTTTGTAAACAGGCCACCAATTCAGTCTACTGTTAACAAGAATCTGATACTCTTTACACCGTCAATGCCCTTCATGGAAGGCAAACAGGAAGCTATACCACAATGATACAATGAAATGGGTATCACAAAATTTCCAGAACAAACTTTCAGAAGGGACAAAGTTTATTCCTAATGTACTTGATTTATTAATTTACTAGCATGTAGCAAGTTGTATGCATCAGATTAACACAAATTGCTGGGTTTGTATGTATACATACATGTATAGTCAAAATGATACCAAGATTATTACATATACATTTGCTATTACGCATGATATATTACTCAATGTGTACAAGCAAACTAACTGCCCTGGTTAGAGCTACAAAATTCACATGCTTTGTAGAATGTATGCTATCATTCATTTATTTTCACTCCATCAGAACAGGCACATAAAAATATTGATTTCCTGAAATCTTCTATCCAAATACAAGCAGCAGGAGCAGGACTTATGTACATGTACACTGTGCTTAACTACAGTGCAGACCCATGAACGTGTCTGTAGTACCTAGTGTATGGTGACAGGACATCCCTATTCACTAACTCAGATTGAAGATCTTTAACTGGTGACATAAAGAGGCAAGGTGTACCAGATATTTTCATGCCTTCCATATGTAGATTGTGGCGAGAACTTGGATTTTATAGAACATGAACATTTCTAATACAATGCACATGTGATGTGTGCTGCAGTGACCACAATAACTAGCCTAGGTACTAGGCTGTGAGGTGCATGGACACAACCCAGTCTGTTAACAACTATGTCTGGTAACACAAACTACGTCCCAATGACGTCATAGCTCCTCTGGCTTCTTCCCTCTTCCCCTCTCAGGAGTAAGAATGGGATTGGGACATAGCCTGTGTTACCAGACATAGTTGTTAAACAGACTGGGTTGTGTCCATGCACCTCACAGCCTAGTACCTAGGCTACACATTAACAGACATCACATGACAGCCTATCCTCGAGGATAGAGCATTAGTTTGCATGGCTCAGAAGGAACTAAAGCCTTGAGACCACTTCCCACGGGTACAGGAACAACTGTTTACTCAATCTGCCATTTCCAAGTATCACTACACACAAGTTCTACTCACTTCAGGACATGAACATTAAAGGGAATCTATATACTTTACTGGGAAGGCAAAAAAGCCTTCAAAAGGTAATTGTTAGCAATCGTCTTAAAGTCATGTATTGTCCATTTTAGAAGCTTGCTGAAAGTTATTTGCCCTCAAATGATCCACATTTGGAGTAATTAATGGAGTAATTAATGATTAATGATTAATTCATCAACATGTTCGGGCCAAACATGTTGAGGATTTGTGGTTTAATCACTCATTTCTCCATATGTAGATCATTTGTGAGGGCAAATAACTTTCAGCAAGCTTCTAAAATGGACAATATATGAATTTAAGACCATTGGCAAGAAGATTGCTAACAATTAACTTTTGAAGGCTTTTTTGCCTTCCCCGTACAGTATATGCCCTTTGATAGCATTCAACTCATACATGTACATAAGTATGCTCACAAAATAAACAAGTTTGTCAATGAATAACACGTCTCAACTGTTTGCCCACAGATCAATGGCTCAACTAACATTCTGTAATGGACTTGCTGTGTACCTCAACATACTGTACAGCCAGCCTTCATAACAATGAGAAAGCCCTTTCACTAAAATTGAGGAATCTACACATACACTTCAGCTCAAAGAAATTGGCATAGGGAAAGGGAAGAAAGGGAAGGACCCGTAGTTTTAAACCACGGTATATTTTGTCCAGTTCAGCATGAAACACGATGCTTTAGCCTAAAAAGCATCATGTTTCATGCTCAAATGGATAAAATATACTACAACAAACATGTAACATCCTTTGACTTTATGTGTCAATTTCAGTTTGATTTGAGTTGTGATTGACTATTTATTTTTCAATTGTCAACACTCAACAGTTTTTTTTTCAACACCTACATGTAATACAAAAAGCACAGAAAAAAGAAGCAAATACTGTTAACGTCATATTTCGCAGGTTTTTTATTTTCACGAATTTCGTGAGTCAGATGCTATTCGCGAATTTAGCAACACACAAAAATATTAACTTTGATCTTTTGAACATGAATACCATGTGCACGCGCACACGTACTGCTAGAATTTAACCAGAGAAGTCCTGATTTGCGAAAAACTAGACTCGTTATATGCGTATACAGTACTGTAAAGAACTTCACTTACTAAATTAGAACTGGTTAGTTTAAGCGGACTTTAATGATCATTAGATTCCAAATTGGAATTGGGCGGGTCATTTAAAGTGCACATCATGGCAGACCAGCATGCAGTGATGGAGCAAGGGGAGCACTGCACTATACACCAGTTCGTAGTTAGCTCTGGAGCAAGTTTGGTCACTATGACCTTTCCCTTTTTCATTAGGATAAGCAGTTGATTAATATATCATTTCAAAAGGAGATGTTACGTAATGTGCTTACCCGACATAGCAATTTGCGATATTCAACCTCTAATAAAGGAACCATCTCAAAACAGGTGACAAGAATAGTAGGCTACGGTCTGTGAACAATTGGGAAAGCTTCTATTACATTGTTTATTGTAAACTAATTGTTGTCGTTTGGCCTGTTGTCAAATACCCCATGATTGAACACCTTGGTGTTCTTTTATAAATTGGATAACAAGCATATTCTAAAATAACTTATTAATGATGATGCTTATCTCAGTGATTTAAAAACCAACAAGCTGGTTTGGTCACTATGACCTTCATCTGCTCATGCGCAAATTGTAATTACGAACTGGCTTATTGACATAAGCACTGGGCAGTGAATATATGGCATATGAATGTTGACTATGGTTGCTAATAAATTTAATCAATCATGAAAGCTCATTTTTCAGGCGATTGTAAAGTTGCAAACCAGCATGCCCAAAATAAAGGAAAGCTTACCGCTTTTCTTAGGGGCTCCATCTTGCATTGCTTTTCCGGTTTCTATGTGTAATTGATAAAAAGATAGAATATTAGTAACAGCTAGGGAATCACTCATTAGTTTTAGTATGCACAAAGAGGCATGAAGAACCCTGCCACCATCATAATTCTTCCTAAGGAACATAATAGACGCTTTCTTTGCACACATACATGTATGAATAAATATTTGTAGAATTTCTGTCAAGCCATCAATATCTTATGAACTGGGGCATGTTTTGTATACATAGGTTTTCAATTATTGTAACTTACTAGTGTCAATTCCTGTCAATAATGAGCTCTCATTATTGCACCTGTTGACATGGTAGTTCCCTTTGATGGTTAACTACAATAATTGAAACCCGACATACAACATGGCCCTCGAAAGAACACTTGCTCACAGTGATTCTGAGCATATTTGAACCCTATATAGCCCAGGCCCCATGCTATTTTGAAAACGCATAGCCCGGCCTCTTGACAGGGTATTTTCGTACTTTGTGCAGTGCTAGTGTGCTACATGTGCTTTGCTGGGTGTGCTCCTGGGTTCATTCTTTGAACAGATAGTGCTTGTTGTACAAGTAAAACCTCCCTCGTCTCCAAGTTACTCTGGGCGCAATATGACCCCTTCCAACTGCGATTTACACTGCAAGAGGGTGGGGCCCGGGTAGCTCTAGTTGTTGCTGGGAGAACATGCCACAGGCTGATGATGTTTGGGAAGATGGAGTGCTGGAGTGGTGTTTTCTGCAGTGCATTTGCTGGAATTGAGTCTTTGATCTGGAAGTGCGTGAGAGTGCTACTGGGAAGATGTACACGGTGATGCTGGCGGAATTGCAATGAATCCGTGCAAGATGTGATACAGCCACGTTAATTTGGTGTACATGTACGTGCTCTCCTTTCATGTAAACGCTGCCATTGCAGAGGTTTGGAGTATCTGGGTGACACTGTACCTCGAATGATAAGTCTCCTATCACAAACCGTGCTGCACACCTGCGGTACCCCTACCCTAGTACTACGGCCTGTTTCTGCATTAAAATGCCAGTGACATCTTATGTAGAACTTAAGCTAGTATTAAGGATTCTCCTTTGTATAGAATTTGAGCCCAGTAGGGCTCAAATCTAGGAAAACGGCAGGTTTGGGGCCTCAAAAGTGGAAGAACGGTTCCACAGAAAAACAAACCCTATAGCTTATAGTAGGTCTCAAAAATCATCGCTCGAAATGAACTCATGGATTCATGAGGAGCCAAAACATTATTTGTGAGTCAGAGTACGAAACTATTCTCAGGTGAAAAAGCATGAAAAATAATTTAAGTTCAAAAGTTTACATGTGAGTCTATGGAGCTTGATTTCAGCGCGTCTATGACAAGTGGAATACACGCATAACGCCACCAGCTACAAACTCCATAGGCCGTGTGTACAAAGTAAGGCAGAACGGTCTAAAATTGGAAATGACCATATAACTATTTAATTTGGCTAAATAAAATAGTAAATAAAATAATATCACTTACACATAGCTTTGGACATAATAGCCCTCGCGATGTATTCTTGCTAAAATGCTTTAAGAGTTATCGTAAATGAGTTTCTTCATTGACGATAATTATACGCTTTCACATTAATTTTAAAAATTTTGTTATTCTTTTTATATCTTCATGTCTCTATTTTCACAAATTTGCTTATAATAAGCAAAGTGATATTGTTGCGTGATACATTGTGTGCACTCAAACTTAGATGGTGTACTTTCATTTTCATGTGAATAAACTTTGCACACGAGCGCTCCACGTCTTACGTGAGTAATAACTCGAAGAGATTTGGATAAAGGCTATGCCCAGTGCGAATTTCTTTTCATACGCAAATATAGCTCTCTGTAGGACGTTGGATCCGCTGAGATTCCATCTGGCTCCTCTGAATGTCCTATCTAGAGACTGAACATTTATACCTATACACTGTATGGCGATCGATGCGGTTCGCCATTTTGTATATGAAAACGCTAATGCTAATGCATATGAATAAGTAATTTCATGCATGCGCACATTTTTTTTCCCGCTCGTTTGCCGTGTGCTATTTCTTTTTCGTCGAACCGATCGACAATTTAAATATTCAGAGCCAACAACCCGTCGAACAATCTGATTGGTCAAATTTATGTCAGACTTGAGTCGATTAAGAATGTCTTTGATAAACGTGTGATCGGCGGAAAGTAAGTTTTAATTTTCACCTTTCGATTTTTTGGGGGGGATTTTAGTCCTAGAATTTATAAATTTATAATATAGATCTAATTTTGTGACACCAATCTTCAAACAGGGAGACCGTTGCATTCCCTCCAACTATCGTCCTGTATCCATCACGGCCATCTGCAGCAAGCTCATGGAGCACATCATCTTCAGTCAAGTGATGAACCATTATGAGGACAACAATATTCTTCATGATGCCCAACATGGATTCCACCCTGGACGCTCTTGCGAAACTCAGCTGATAACCACTGTCGAAGACCTAGCAAGGTCCCTTGACAAGAGAGAGCAAGTTGATGCCATCATCTTGGACTTCTCCAAAGCCTTTGACCGAGTCCCACACGAACGCCTTTTGCAAAAACTACACCACTATGGAATTCAGGGCTACTTGCTGCAATGGGTCCGGGCATTTCTGACCAATAGATCTCAACGTGTGGTAGTAGATGGCCAGGCATCCGATTGGACTCGTGTTTCGTCAGGTGTTCCCCAAGGAACAGTCCTCGGTCCCCTCCTCTTCATTTCATACGTCAATAACATCCCAAGTGGCATTTCCTCCAAGCTAAGACTGTTTGCGGATGACTACCTCATCTACAGGCCCATCCGAGATGTACATGATCACCATGCCCTGCAACAGGACCTTGATCTTCTCCACTAGTGGTCAGTGACCTGGCAGATGAAGTTCAATACTTCTAAATGCCATCTCCTTCGGTTCACACTAAGCCTGAGTCATATCGATTTTTTCAGAAACCGGTGTTCGATGGCTTTGCGCCGATCGAACATCGATGCATCGATACATGACGTCACCCAGCCACTGCCAAGAGCCAATTTATGAATGAAAATATAGTAAGCATACGCAGTGCAATCCTTCCATTTCCCCACATACTATAGTATTCCACCAAAACAAGCGTGCAATTCTCTATCACCTCGTACCAAAATCGACCTAGAATTTCACTTTCCTATATTTTATATGAATTATGATAGGTAACCTCGGAGAATCTATTTTCTCACCGATACTGCACATGTAAGCGAATTTCGATTACTTCTTGTTTTTCCGTCAAAATCTTACAAATTAGCGTCAATATGGCATCGTATACATGTATGTAGGTTGGAATCTGTAGAGTCTATTGCAACGGGCAGAAAGTCAATCAGCTTCCGGGTTGCGATTTTTTTTTCCCGTAACCCTAATGCGTCGAAAAATCGCTTCCGGGTTTCGGACAACGTGACTGGATATTGTATCAATGTTTTGGCGACCACATGGTTATGACGTGATCTACGCGATGCACCAATCAGTGGTCTCCGAATCGCTGTACGGAGACACTCTATTAGTCTGTACGTCGGCAGCGTGTATGCAAATGAGCCTTACGCACGATTGCCACTGTATTTCCGGGTTTTCACAACACACGATGCTATCCGTTGTACAAAGTCTATGGACAATTGTTTGTTGTGGCGTTGCGCTGTATATAGTAGTGAACGAATCAAATCCAAGTAGTATGTAGTAGCTGCTTGATCATCGAGCGACCTGTCCATTCTCTTGATGCGTTACCTGCAAAACTCACAAAAGAGAGTAGGAACCAAGTAAGCAAATTAAAATTGTGAAAATATGAAGATAAATTGTGTATAACAGGACTATCAAACAAAAGATTTTGTGTTTTCTAGTCAATTTGGTAATTTCGTCGATGCATCGAATTCATCAAAACGAAATCGGAGTTCGACTTCTTCGATCGAACACCGGCTTAATAATCGATTCGACTCAGGCTTAGTTCACACTTAAACGTAACAACCTGGAAGGAAACTACCATCTTGGAAATGAACCCCTCACAGAAGTTCAGAACCATAAATATCTTGGCCTCACATTTTCCAGCAAGTTATCATGGCAGAATCATATCGATGCAATACAGCTTACTCTCGATACAACGAGCACGGATATAACGAGGTTTCGTTATAACGAGAGAAATCTCTCGGTCCCAAAAATGTCTACATGCAAACCTATGGTGTAACACGTCGCTTACAACGAGCACGGTTACAACGAGATTTCGTTATAACGAGCTTATTCTGTTGACCCCAAGACAAAGAAAAACATAACAATTGCGTCCCGTTACAACGAGGAAGGAAAAATCGAGACATGAAAACACCGGCACCGCAAGGAGCCAGACGCGCATCTTGTAATACATGTACACGTCCACACAACGCGAGCATATGCACAGTTTCTAATACATCACTCCTTCGCGATCGCACAGCGTACGTATGCATTGAAAGCACATGGTTTCCAAGTCCGATCCCATCACGGCAATACGGCGCGTGCTGAATTGGGGGGTGCACAGTTTCTGATACATCACTCCTTCGCACAGCGTACGTATATTGAAAGCACATGGTTTCCAAGTCCGATCCCATCACGGCAATCAATGATATACGGCGCGTGCTGAATTTGGGGTGCACAGTTTCTGATACATCACTCCTTCGCACAGCGTACACTTGAAAGCACATGGTTTGCAAGTCCGATCCCATCACGGCAATCAATGACACGGTGCGTGCTGAATTGGGGGTGTGTCTGATGAGCAGCGATTGATTGGGTTTCTTGACAGAAACAAATGTGATCTCGGACGGGTGAAGAATATTTCACACACTAAAATATGACAATGAAAGATTTGAAGTGATAATTAAATATTCTTCTCGAAATTAGAATACCGCTGGAAATCATCACGATACAAAATGAAATACACGTATAAGCATCCAGGGCAGAACCCCCTCGTAATAATTTTGGAATGACCCACAAAGAAAGTGCCGATCATAACGGTGTTGGTACGTCGTTGTGCAAAAGCTAACAGACGAGCGAGACGCTCTTATCTAACTCCACCTTCCCCTCATTTCCCGGCCGTTCAACCCGTTGCGCCGCCTGTTCTCTTGTTTGTCCAAACAACGAAACCGCATGTTTTCTTGTCCAGCAGATTACGATAACAATTGACTTGTTAATTTACTGCAAAATAACACCCATCGTATCGGGAATGGTCTATAATTTATTGAATGCAATTATTTATCAAAACGTCTAAATTATATCAAGGTAGGATGATGTGTTAAGCAAAAATAAATCCCCTTTTCAGTTTGAAAACGCATGTTTCCAATCCCTTTTCAGTTAGATAACGCACGATCCAATCCCCCTTTTTCAGTTTGATAACGCATGTTTCCAAGACGGCTATGGATATGAAAACATTGTAAAACACAATGAACACACAAGCACACATGTTTCAATGTATTTTATTGTTTTTATTCTGTTTGGATATAACGAGGTTTCGTTATAACGAGGAAAAAGCCCTGGTCCCGACGACCTCGTTATATCGAGAGTAAGCTGTATCATCAAAAGCTAATCAAATGCTGGTCTCATCAACCGAAACCTCAGATGTTCATCCCGGAAGTTACGCCAACAAGCCTACATCTCACTTGTTCGGCCTCATGTCGAATACTGTGCTACAGTTTGGAACCCTCCCACAAAGAAGAACACAGCCAAAATTGAAGTTATCCAACGATGTGCAGCACGATTTGTTTTCCAGAAGTACCACCACACTGAAAGTGTGTCTACCATGATTCAAGACCTCCAATGGGACACCTTAGAGATGCGCAGACAGGCCGCCTGCCTTACCCTCCTGTACAAGATCCAACATGGCCTCATCGCAATAAATGAAGATCTGTTTCTAACTCCTATGACCCAGAGTAACACCAGGCAATACCACCCAAATAAATACAAGTTAATTGCTACCCGCACCCAGCTGTATCACAATTCATTCTTTCCACGGACTGTCATGGCGTGGAACGAGCTCCCTCACGAAATCTTGATTTCTGCTTCGGCAGAAACTTTCCAGGGAGCCGTACTTAAAAACAGCCACTAAGTGCTGGGATCCTTTTTACTTGCACTTTGTATATATAATCAGCACCAATTGGACTGCTCTGCACAGGAGCACATCCCAGACACCCATTCCTTGACGTAATATCCTGACTGATGGATCCTGTCAAGTACCGACGTAGAAGTAGAAGTAGAAGTTGATTGGAGTAGATTTGTTGCATCATAGCTTGAAAGATGTTAAAATTTTACTTTTTTAGACGAAGTAGCTATGATATTTATCTCAAAATCTGTTTTCCCATAGACTTTGAACTAATCGCGCAACTTTCTACTCAAGCGTGGGAGCCTTGTATTTGCTTGTACGTTGTAAAAAACCTGCCATTGTGTGTTCGGTGTGGATGTACTGTCTCTAATCGGGGGTATGGCAAAAATGTCATTTTTGAGTGCCCTGAATGAGACGGTTATTCCCGTCTCCACGGAGGTAGCTCTTACTAAATATTGGATTTTCTCCAAATCAGTAGGTAAGTTATCATGATTTTCAGTGTTATTTATCATCACGTAATATGAATGATTAACAGAAAGACTCTTATACTGTTTTTAAATTGAATCATCCTAAATATCAAAAAAAGGCTATGGACCTGGGGCGGCATTCCGAAAACGAACTTAGGAAAAATTTTATTGTATCTCAGGGACTTAGGAAAAATTTTATCTTTTGGTATTCCGAAAAGCCAACTTACAATAAAAGATAAAATTTTTATTCAAATGAGCTAGAGATAAAATTTTTATGTAAATGAGCCTCCGAGATAAAAATTTTTATGCAAATGAGCTAAATCGGTATTCTGAAACGCACTTAGGAAAAAAAGTTAGGATAAAAGATAAAACTGCTCCCAAGCAATTTTATCTCCAGACGTACGCGCCAAGGCCCATAGCATTACGTGCAAAAAATAATTCGCGCATTCAACTGTTTGCACATGTGCGCATCAAATGCAATAAGGCGCGCTGATAGACATTGATGCGCAATGTCCCTTTCAGTTTCATGACATCACACCATCAGCTTGATGGTGTTAATGTATGCAAAAGACATGAAAGGACGTTTATTACTGGCTGCCTCTGTCTGGGATAGGAGCGCAGGGCTTGCGCTCATTAATATTGGTTAAAATCTTCCTAAAATATTTTTCGGAATACCAAAGATAAAATATTTTAAGGACATTGTATCTTAGGGGAGATAAAATTTTTATCTCTGTGGATTTTCGGAATACCCCCCCCTGAACATGTGATTACAGGATGTATATTACACATGTAACACTAACAGGTATGCATAACGCACTTATTTGTAGTTGTTTTCTATTGCATTGACTCCTGTGTTAAAGCCCTATAACGAAGCAGCCATAAATTATAGACCTAACAGCAGTATGTAGAACTGCATGTATACATAGGACAGGGACAAAACTCAAATGGCGAGCCGCAACGAAAATATCGCAACGTGGAGGTAACGCAGTACTGCTCATTGATTGCCATCGGACAATGCACGCACGAGTAAGGCTCACCTCTGGGCTTGGTAACTGGGCCGACGAGCCCCCGCCCAGGCCAACCTAGGCCCTACTGTATTGTACCCGCCCATGGTGCGCTGTCAAAGTGTCATCTCGCAACGCACTTCGCGGAGAGGTCGCACGATTTACAGACATATCGCTATTACGAAGTGATCATTTAACCACTCTCCATCAAGCTCCAGTTTACACAGACTCATTCAGCACATTATTATATATAATTGCAAGCAGAAAAGCGATACAAAGACAGAAATTCACTCTACAAACCTGAGCTCGCCATGGTTGCTTTTGGTCACGAATAATCTTGGCAGAACTATGTAGCATAGCAACGTAGATGGCGTACTGAAAACTTTTGGAAAACTGTACTTACCTCGAGCTGCAAATCGGTGACAACTTTTGTCATCAATCAAATGGGTATTGTCCCACAGTTTGTACAAGTAGCAACAGCTAATAAGGTGTGAAAATAATAAACATTTTAAGGAAAAAACATCAATCTCCAGGAAAAGAAGTTCCCGGGTCCTGACGGATTATTTTATATCACATTGAAAGAATCTGTGCAGTACGTCGTGCCATGTTTTGCGGCAACTCATTGCAATGTCGCTTTCCTCTAGCTGGTAAAGTTCCTCAATCCAACATACAACAAAATAAAACAGAACAAAACACCAGTCTAGAATGGCGACAAGACATGTCCGGGAAACTACCGCCCAGTTGCATTGACATCCATTTTCTAAGTAAACTGATGGAGTCGCTGGTGGCAAAGGCCATTGTGCTGCATGTCCCACCCTGCCGTTTAACATGTGTTTTGCAGGCTGGGGGAATCTATACTCAACTCCTTCACCTAACCCATGATTGGCTGCAGTTATTGGATGCACCTCGCTTATTCTGCGTTCTTGGATTTTTTTAGAGCTTTCGACAAGATGTCCCAATGGTGTTCTCTCACTCTCTCACTCTCGACTCAGTTCAACATCACTGGGAAGTTATGGGATTGGGCAAAGTCATGTTTATGTGGTCGTCTCCAACGTGTCTGTTACATAGTATACAAATATACCAAGCTGTGAGATTGTATAGTGGAAATTATCTATCTGAGGAGGGAGTGGCATAGAACTATTTTTTCCGAGGGGCGAAGCCCCCGAGGAAAAAATAGTAACTTATGCCAGTCCCTCCGAAGATGGATAATTTTCACTATACTTTCGAACTCAATGCTTGGTATATTTGTTTTATATCCCTTTTGTAAAACAATAACTAATAAATACTATTTAGAAAGTAGTAAATCTTTCGGTAACACCATGTGGTTGTAAGTCGCCTTTTTTTTCTCTGTCTCGATATCGGTTCATCCCAGGTAAATGCGCAAAACACCGCGCACTGCATTCATGCGCGCACTAATTTACGCCCGCTCAGGTAGAGAGCATGCGCAGTAGTGCCAAGGAAGAAAATAGTAAATAGAGCATGCGCAGTCCTCCCCATGAAAAAATAGTGAAAAATATCCGGAGCTGAGGCAGATATAGTCAAATTATTTTGTAGTCTGCGATCATCAATTGACCAATCACGTTCCCAGAATACTCATGAATATTCATAGAAGGGATAACAAGTTGCATATTCTCAATGTGGTGTACTGCCGGTGTTCCCCAATGGAGCGTAATAGGACCGTTATTTGTCGACAAGTGCATTAATGACATTAAATCTTCTAAATGTGCACTATTTGCAGACTACACTGTGATTCATTACTGATGTTGATCGCGTGGCATTACAAAATGACCTTCTTAACATTGTGCACTGGTGCGAAACCAATGCGGGTGTAAGAAAGTCTATTTAAGTATTGCTGGGCCAAAACTAAACTTGGGTGTCCCTGTCTGCTATCAACAAATTAAGGCTCCTGCCAAGGGAGATAAAGTACGTACTTGTGATTATTTACTCCATACTTACTTGGGATAACCAATTTACACGCGGCACCAGGTTATTAGGTCTTATAACCTCACTGTCACAAGGATTACAATAAGACTGGCCAGAGAAGGCAATATAGATGTACTCTGGGGTCTATATGACACTACACGTCGGTACGCAACTGGTCTCCTTTGGAAATACGTCGGAAATGCCTGTTACTAAGCTTTGTTACGAAGGCTCAATAGCTGTTTAAACAAATTGACTGCATGTGTAGCTAGATGTCAGTGCAGGTATCCAAGTTAACAAAAGACGTCGACGATGATGTTCGGTCCATGTGGACCTCACATTGTCCGACAGAGTAGTTGGCAAATCAGCTAGGCTCAAGTCGTCCCTTTGCTACAATGCATAGTTCTGATAAGTAAAACAAAATTAAGACGAAACATACCTGTGGACAAGTATAAGGTGGTTTGTATATAAGCAAATTAATGAAGTACATGGCCTGGTAAATGCACAGTGACACCATGGACCCTCAATGGTGACACCAATAAGAGGCAACGCTCAGGAAAATTCATAGCGCACTTACAATACATTTCAGATACTTGCCTGAATAATCGACCTGTATGTGCTCACAAAATGTAATTCAAAGTCATTCAAAGGGGCGAGAGAGAAAAAAACTGTGCGGAAAATTTTTGCTAGATACAGAACGAAACCTGTTATTAGCCACGGCATGAATTCCAAGTGTTTTTTTTTTTTTTTTTTTTTTTATAATATCATGAATCAAAATATGCTGGAAAATATTCCATATTATGATATTAATGCAAGTAAAAATCAAACTACTTCTCCAAGATTCTACAAGAGGTAAGGTGTGTGCATACAGCCACACACGGTGCCTCTTGCAGGGGGCTGCTGTTATCTGCGCATTTTTAAGTAAAACCTTAACTTAATATAGACAGTTCTGCATTTTGTATGCAATGCAATGCGTTATAATGGTAACCCCAACGAGTTTTGTCGAGTAGCCAAAACTAATAGATTCAGAGTACGTTCCATCCGCGTCACTAGGTAGTTCGGGGGGGGGGGGGGGGGGTGCATAAACTGAAATAAAACTGCTTATTGTCCCTTTGCATTATTGCCGCGTTTTATTAGTCCTATGTAGTGTTGTATTTATGGCAAATCTTGCTAGAAACCCAAAACAGGAAGGTGTTAGAACTGGAGTCATTTCTACACCAGTCACGTTCATTAATAGAACAATAGCATATTCGACGCATTTGGTTCTGTGATCTATAGTGACGACCGCCCCCAAATATGCAAGACGAATTTTTGATGCATGTAATAAACAAATAATCAACGTTGGTTTAGGTGATGGGGCGAAATATCACTTCTGAGGCGATCTGGATGTAGCTATCTTTCCGAAGCGCAGCTAAGGAAAGATAGCGTATACGCGCAGATTGCCGAGGAAGTGATGGTTCGTCTCATTGCCTGAAACCAAAAGATGATTATTTGCTTTATATTCCACATCTGAAACCAACTATCTATACCAAAAATGATGTTTACTTCTTTACCTAAACCCGAGCCGCTGCCATGGGGTACACGTGTCACGATGTGCCTTAGGACACGCGTTAGGACGCGCGTTCGGACGCGCGTTACGACGCGTCATTGGGAGCTACTTTTAGTCAATAGGCCGTTTTCGTAATGTATGCACGAGACCTTTAATTTTGCACACGGCCGCAACCTCGGACGCACCGAACGCATGCGAAGTACAAAATGCATGGGTCGCGGGTACAGAGCATTCGATTCACTTTTCTCTTTGAACTAATTCAGACCTCGTTGTGGACAATACATCTGTCAGATTTACATACCTGGCATATAACTGTTAGTAAGATTATCAGGAGCTCAATTTTTCAGGGGAAAGTTTATTTTTTTAGAAGAAAGTTCAGTAATAATCGGCGATAATCGGAGAGAAGCACTACTGCTGGCACGGGACATGCACAGTGCTCTCGGTATGCAGTGCAGCACGTACGGCCCTAAATGCACGGGGTAAGATTTCTTCCATTCCCAAAAGTCCCAAACAAACAAAAAAATCGAAAAGTGCAAACTCTGTGTCAAGGCATGTGGAAGAAAAGACTTGATGACAACAGACAAAATCACGAAAGACAGCTACATTTGCTCCAGGTATTTTTTTTTTATGGGAATGGGCAATCACCCCGGTCAACCGGCCCGTAAACCCGACCTGCCGCATGTTTCTGCGAAACCCGTATACGTATCGTACCGGCCGTGCGGCCAGCTCCCCGAGACAGAGTACACGGCCATCGGTCTGCTTCCCAGACGCCAGAAAGTTACCGAACACTTTATCAGTTTGCATAAGCACATACCCCCATTAAAAAACAAGATAACATCGTGTAACTGCAACTTCATACAGTATGCCTTATTATGAGTGAAAAGTGTAAATTGTATGTAAATATGTGAAGCTATTCCTTTACATACGTTTGCATTCATTTTTTTAAAGGATTATTTTTGCATCTTCACGTAGCGTCAGTTCCAGGGGGGGGGGGGGGGGGGGGGGGGGGGACGGGCCGGCGAGGTCAGGGTCCGATGCAAGATGTTCACGCGAGCTGCTTTCGCTCGCTTGCTGCTAAAGCCGACCCTTCGAATACACGGGTAGAAACACCCTTATCCTTCAAAAAAATCCTGGAGCTGCTTGACAGTCATGCCGTCAAAAGTTCCTGTTGATGTTGACGACATCACAGAATTCCCTCTTATAAAAATTACGCTCTTTCAGGTATAATAAGACTGAGAATAATATGAAAACCTCGAAAGACCCGCTAGATTTGAACGCAGCGATATTCGGACAAGATGGCGGATACCGCTAAGCTTGTCCGAGGTAGCAACAGTAACTATGAATGACGTCATTTTGCATACATTACGAAAACGGTCTATTGATAGTCCGAGTGTAAGGCACTTTGATTTCGCGCGTACTCAAAATATTCATCACGCGTTAGGACTGTGAGGAGTGAAGAGATCAGCGAAACGGAAAAGTACTTTCACCTAGAGCGTAACGAACTTTTCTTCTCAGGTGATCAGATGGGCAAAAGTACGCTTCATCACGTGATTAACTCTTGACCAATCATATAGCAACATTCTTAGTGTGTGGAATGTAAAGGAATATATTATACGTAGACTGTGCAGTACTGCGAAATCCGTTCCTTCCTAGCAGACTCGCCCATTGGCTAAAAGAACGTCTTGGTAGGAAATAGACGCAGTTCATATTGGCGCTATATCAGAAGCACACGTTTTCCACACACGTGTTTCATAACCATTCACGAAGTCATTTTCATTCCTACGGTGGAGGCTCGGTATCAGAAATTTGAGCTGTAATACACTTTTCTAGAGGATGAGTATAGACTATTGTCTTTTCAGAAAGGTAACGAAGCCTTTTATGTAGTTTCTTGCTTGATCTTTACTGCTCATTTGTCTTCTCGCGTACTCTCTCTCACCTAAATTCCGCTCTCTCCGATCACGCTCCAATTAACTTCCATACGCTTTATTACACAATTATACAGTCACCGCTATCTATCAGCCAATCAAGTTCACACGCTTACTCACACAGTCGCCATGCATTCGAATACAGTGTTCATCCAGAGTTCCTCTCATATTCAGAATGTAGCTTGAGCAATGATGACGCGTTCGTTTATCCAAAATATATGGATGTGAATAGACAGTAGAATTCAGCTAAAATTCGAGCCTCCAATTATTAAACTAACTTAAGTCATAGAATTTCACCACACATGCATGTAATTAGTCATTAAACGCTGGTCACAACAATCATAATAGTAATAGATCGAGCAACAAGTCACAGCTGTATAACGTAGATCTGAAAGCTTTGAAATTTTTATTTACAATGCAATCGAAATTTGGGCAACATGCGCTTTTCTATTCGAGAAAAAATACATTTATACTATTGATATTTCTCAAACTCCTAATGTAGTATTTACATAAATAATATTTATGCTACAGAATCTTGCATAAATGGTTTACTGCTAAAACTCTATACTTGCTGACATGTACGACGGCCGCGTCCCAATTTACTGACAACCTACGAGCATCACCAACGAGTGCACTACTCGGTATCTTTTACATGTAAAGTTACAGAGTAAGTTGTGTAGATTATAACATAAGTTATATATAGCCAATTGTCTAAGTAGAAGTACTTAACAATCATACGAGACTTAAGTACAATTTAACATATTCTGTACAAATTTACATTGAAGAACATATAAAGACTGAAGTAAAATAAAAATGTATCAAGACTAAAATAAAAGCCTATGAGACAACGTTTTATAATAGAATTCCAGACCCTCTCCACATCATACTTCTGTAAATAAGACGAATTGAAGATAGAAAAATTGCATAATAGATAGCTTGTCATTACAAGATTCACATCTACTCGAGATAAGTTTGAGATTTCATGACATATCATGTGTCTTCCATGGGTCTTCCCAAAACATGGTACAGAGTTTCAAAAATCGATATGTCAAATTATATTTTGTTCTGGACATTGTGGTCTTCACGATAATAAAATATACAATACACAATATATATACAAAAAATTCTGTGTTCACTCTTCTTTTTGTGTGTCTTACAATTTTTAGCTTCTTTCCTCCAAGGACAAACTGTACCCGTAACCTAACTTTTCTTTATGTATAAACCCCCTTGAAGGCTTTTATCTTTCATTTTACTCAAACACAATATTTCATCATAAAATTATCTAATAAGATACTCACGTTTTATCCAGACACTATCGCTAAAAATTCTCTAAATCTTCCAACTCCTAAGAACAATCCTTGAACCACCACTTAATGAGTTGAATAAGCAGAATGACTGTTTAAGAAGGTTACTAAGTATGAAAGGGGTTTAATGCTACTAGTGAAAACTCCCAGGCTCCAATCCATCGTTCCCGTCCTTCTGATTGGCCCAAAGACTGGAATAGTCGACTATTAAAAGGGGTTGAATATTACTAAGAATCAAATACTAAACACCTCAACTAACTTATTAAGTTTGGTAAAACTATAGGTTACAGTTCGATATTCCGAAGGTGCGTTTATTCCGAAGGTTTGTTATTCCGAAGGTTCGTAATTCCGAAACACGTAAATTGCCTATACCTAGATGCTCGTTAGTCCGAAATCGGAAAAGGGTTCGTTAATCCTTAACATGCCATGTGCAGATTATTTCACCTATCATACACACAGAGCTCATAGAGCGGCATTTTATCTGGCACACAAAGGGTTAATCCGAGCATTATTTTGTCGCATAACGTTCAGAATAACGAGTGCTTCCCAATCTATACACTTCCATCCTTTTAAGGCATACATATCTTTTTGGTGCGAGTTTATCACATAGGCTATTTGCATGAACCGTTAATTAAAAAAAAGGCGTTGTAAGCATCATTTGCATCAAACATTCGTAAACGTCTAACCATTGCTCGCTTATTATACAAATACACAGTAAATAACATTGCAGCTAGCTTATGTCACCTTTAACCACATAGGTGAATTCCAGTCATGTTTTTTATATGTGCCCGAAATTTGTGCTGGTCAAAAGCAAATCTCTATCATTTTGCACTGAATTCAATTATTTTGATTTGTTTCTTTCTTATATGACAACATATCAAAATTGGCGAATAAACAAAGTAAATATAATATATAAAAATATGAACCCAATTTCCGCAGTTAATGATTTTTCAGTCTTTAATTATTATGTCATATACAGCACATAATTTACATCTACACAGACGAATTACAACCATGTTTAGATATCTTTTTTTAACTCATTGTTCATTGTTTATTGTTTATTGTTTATATGTGTCTCAAGTATCGCTATATAATATTGTTGTGTTATTGTGCTGGTGGAAAGCAAATTTCCATGATTTTGGACTGAATAAAATATCTTGTATCTTGTATCTTGTATCTTGTATCATTAGTGCATCGCTAAATGACTGTATAGAATAGTGGAGAAAAATTCTGCAAGTTACACATTTCTTAATTGATGCTGGAGATCTAAACTTTTCAAAAATCACATAAACAGGGAAATGATTGGCAATTTCAAACTTTAGGCAACCCAACTGAATATTAGCAGATTAAATATTTGTATGAATATGATCAATAAGAGATATCATTGTATTTGTTACTCTAGTTGGGCGATTTATCAATTAGCGTAAACCATAACATTCAGTCATATATTATGTAGGAAATGTTGCAATCCATACATTCAGACTGGTCATTCAATTCACTCGCTTCCTTCCTCTTCCCCACTTTCCCTCCATCTTTGCTAGCTCTCCAGACTGTCTTTTCTGGTTGAATGTCCCAAGAAACTCATTTGCCTGGCCTCTTTCTAAGAAGCAGTGACTACCACCTCCAGGAACACAAGAAGAACTAGACAGATGCTGCACCAGGCTGCTAAGAACTGTCCTCGATGTCCACTGGAAACAGCATTTGACTGTCGAGCTGTAGAAACAAAGCAAACGTGTTTTCATAAATACATATATATGTATTTATATATACATATATTATACTGATACAGAGGGCCATATTACAGAAAAAAATAATTGGGATATTGTACACTTTCATCATTGTAGCTCATAATATTTGCGCGATAAATCAATGTTTCAAAACAGTATCACCATAATTGCAGCATCTCGCTACCATAAGCGAAATGATTCGGTCAGTCATACGACTCTGCGACTGGTACGTCGTAGGTGATGTCTTGCCCATTTCAGGTCTTAGGCCCTTACGATTGCAATTACCAATAACCAATAGTGTAAACGACCCAGGGCCAATATCATGCGTTGGCCAGGAAAAAAAAACACTTGTAATGACACACTTTTCTAAGAACGTGTATAAGTAAACATTATTTATGAAAGGTTGAATGGTAGAATTAATATCGCCGATGTAAAAAGTATATTGTTAGTGATATAGGTCTGATGTTTTCCTCGACGCCAAACCAGGGGAAACTTCTACCTATAGACCTAAACCATTATTCATTCGCTTGTATTTCAATACATAAGAATGAATAATACATGTAATGAAAGAAAGAAAGAATTGGTATGATTTCAAGTAGGTTTATTATGTGAAAATCATTCTCCGTACTGCATAATAAACAAAAGACGTCCCACAATGCAACCTTGCAGCGCGTGCTTCAATTGTAACCATAGTCCACCCCTGGATTGTATTTAGCAATACGCCGACAACGAACGTTGGTGGCGCATCACATACAACAAATTTTACCCTGAAATTGGGCGGACAGATTCGTGGAGTCGCGCAATTAGTAGTCTGGCGCGGTGTGCGTACATGTGTATGCGTAATGACGTGTGTGGTACGTTCACGCACAAGACCGGAAGTGGGTGTGACTGAAAATAATGCGCTGCGCGGTCCCAGGTCGAAATGCCCATAGAAACCAAAAGAAACCAGTAGAGAGCGTCTACTGGTTTCTACTGGCTTTTCATAAACCAGTAGAGTCTACTGGTGTGAAGAGGAATCAAGCCAAGTAGAAAGCAGTAGAAACCAGTAGAAAAGGTAGAGTCTAATAGAATCGAAGACCAGCAGAAACCAGTGAGATCTAATGGTTTGAAAATGAGTGTGAAAAATTCGAAGTCAAACCAGTACAAACCATTAGAGACCAGTGAATTCTACTGGTAATGGAGACCAGTAGAAACCAATAGAAACCAGTGAGACCTAATGGTTTGAAGAGGAGTGTGAAAAATTCAAAGTCAAACCAGTAGAAACCATTAGAGACCAGTGAACTCTACTGGTATTGGAGTTCAGTATAGAAACCAATATAAATCAGTGGCATATAATGGTTTGAAGAGAAGTGTGAAAAATACAAAATCAAACCAGTAGAAACCAATAGAGACCAGTGAGATCTAATGGTTTGAAAAGGAGTGTGAAAATACAAAGTCAAACCATTAGAAACCATTAGAGACCAATGAATTATACTAGCAATGGAGACCAGTAGAAACCAATAGAAACCAATAGAAATAGAGATGCTCATGAATATTTATTTTCTAATAATTCTACTGGAATCATTTCACTTTCTATATTCAAACCAGTAACAAATTTCCAGTAGAAACCAGTACAAATTCTAATGGTTTTTCTCTACCGGTTTCTACAGG
Organism: Arbacia lixula; assembly: GCA_963669155.1. Classification (NCBI taxonomy): domain Eukaryota; kingdom Metazoa; phylum Echinodermata; class Echinoidea; order Arbacioida; family Arbaciidae; genus Arbacia; species Arbacia lixula. The sequence goes on from OZ022579.1 coordinate 8,297,409, forward strand.
TTTTTCGTCCTTCTGGGGTGACTTGAATTCGCACCTTGGCAGCTTGGAATGAGGTTTGACCACGCCCCACCATCAGACTGGCTCTCACACTCGACTATGTTGTTGCCATGGAGATCATATCCCTCTTCGCAGCAGAAATAGCAGGAGGACCCTCCGCGAAATCCGTCGGTGCAGGTGGTCGTCAAACCAGCTCGAGTAGGGAGTGGCGGGCAAACTATCTCTGGAAAGATCACAGGAAAAAGGCCCAAAATCAACCAATCAAAAAGGCGGGCTCAGAATGATATCATTATTGTTAAGGAGCTAGAATAGTTTTAGTATGGTCAAAAATGTGATTTTCATTCATCATTAAAAAAAAAAAGACTCTGCAATGGGAGGGATGCACCCCCGACCCACCTCCACCCCATAGGCCTACTATTCTGGCCCCCGCTTCCTCACCGGGGACTCCTAACACCGATCTTCCCAATCATCACAAGAAATCGACACCTATCTGCGTTCCTAATGGTTGTTCACATCGTATGTTTTACATTTGCACAAAGTTGTTGCACTTAATCCTATGTATAAACTTCTCATGAACCCAATAACTTGGTTAATTATGTTGTTACTCGCACCCACTTTCTGTCTTATACGCTAATACACTAAACTGGAAGTGGATGTGACTGCATGAACATAATGCGCTGCGCGGTGCACTGTGGGGTGACTTGAATTCGCACCTTGGCAGCTTGGAATAGGGTTTGACCACGCCCCACCACCAGACTGGCTCTCACACTCGACCATGTTGTTGCCACGGAGATCATATCCCTCTTCGCAGCTGAAATAGCAGGAGGATCCTTTGCGAGTTCCATCGGTGCAGGTGGTCGTCAAACCAGCTCGAGTAGGGAGTCGCGGGCAAACTATCTCTGGAAAGATCACAGGAAAAAGGCCCAAAATCAACCAATCAAAAAGGCGGGCTCAGAATGATATCATTATTGTTAAGGAGCTAGAATAGTTTTAGTATGGTCAAAAATGTGATTTTCATTCATCATTAAAAAAAAAAGACTCTGCAATGGGAGGGATACACCCCCGACCCACCTCCACCCCATAGGCCTACTATTCTGGCCCCCGCTTCCTCACCGGGGACTCCTAACACCGATCTTCCCAATCATCACAAGAAATCGACACCTATCTGCGTTCCTAATGGTTGTTCACATCGTATGTTTTACATTTGCACAAAGTTGTTGCACTTAATCCTATGTATAAACTTCTCATGAACTCAATAACTTGGTTAATTATGTTGTTACTCGCACCCACTTTCTGTCTTATACGCTAATACACTAAACTGGAAGTGGATGTGACTGCATGAACATAATGCGCTGCGCGGTGCACTGTGGGGTGACTTGAATTCGCACCTTGGCAGCTTGGAATAGGGTTTGACCACGCCCCACCACCAGACTGGCTCTCACACTCGACCATGTTGTTGCCACGGAGATCATATCCCTCTTCGCAGCTGAAATAGCAGGAGGATCCTTTGCGAGTTCCATCGGTGCAGGTGGTCGTCAAACCAGCTCGATAGGGTAGCGTCGGGCAAAATATCCCTGCACGGAAAGATCGCAAAATGAATACCATTCCACCAGACCTTCGAGGCGTGGTTAGCATATCACATTGTTAATGACCAAGAAAATAATTTGAGAGGGGCCTAAAATATGATTTTTATCTATTGATGTTTAAAAAAATTATACCGTGCGAGAGAGACACCCCACCTCTCTCATACCATTCTGGCCCCGCGCTCCCTTCATTGCCTGGGAGTCACAATCAGCGACCTTCCCACTCTGCCAATGACTATTCACATCTAGCGGCTTAACCCTTTATTGGTCATTGACGTATTTTGGCACACGAAATACACACAAAAAACCCATACAGCAGTATTTTGTCTGGGATTCAGAGGGTCGATATGTGCTATACCTAATTTGCCTAACGTTGTTGTTAGGCAAAAACCAAAAACCGTTTAAGGCAGACCAAGGATATTTCACCAATGGATATTCAGCTGCCGTTTAATTAATGCAGATTCATTGTATTCTCCTTCTAGTCACAAAAGAACGCTTCACAAAGATTTTCACTTTGATCCCCCACGTTCGAAGCCGCCGATTCTCTGGATGATTTTTGCCGGGATTTGACGTACATGTATAAACAAAATCGGATGGGTAGAATTTGGGGAAATATCTTCACCCCATATGCTTGCGCAGTTGTGACATGTAATACCTACGATGCATCTACAAAGATTCAATCGAGGAATAGTGTTACAATTATGGCAAAAGGCTCGAAACTTGATATCAAGTTGCGGTATAAAAGTCTCAATTTCACAATGTTCCGCATAATAGCTCCCTTAAAAAATTGCATGAAACGTAACTTTCAGATATTTTCCATTCAGACAAGTAACATGGAAAACGTGCCCAGCCGCGCCCAAGCTAGTATTTCCATCTCAAAAAGTATCAAATTTTGCATTCGCCTGTCTGTATTAACTATATAACAAGCACTTATACCCCCATTACACCAACGATACGTCCATGCAGTTCTCGCTACGTGAAAGAAAAATAGCCATGACGCAGTGGGAACTGCTGCAGCGTACTGAGAGCGTAGCGAGAACTGTTATTGACGTGGCATAGTCTGCATGATCTCCGGAGACAAATTTTCCCCTACGTGTACTTTGAACATGTCCAAAGTCCACGTAGCGGGAGCGCCGTCTGAGTAGTGCGTATAGTACTGACGCACTAAGGACCTTCTTATCGCGTACTAAAAGCTCCATCGACGTAGCATAGACGTAGCGGACACGGAAAGAACGTAACAACATTTCTACTGCGCGGCATGATGATGGTCGTTACCTATCTGAACTCTGGAGTAAGAATGTTGACCGCTAGATCATTATGCTCACGTGTCGGAGACGTAGGTACAACGTGTCGCAATCTGCGCGGACGTAGAGAGAATAGGGATCTTTCGTTGTAACCCCGCGGACGGAAAAGAGCATTCTGTTAAGCCGTCCGTCCGCGGGACTCACAGGCGCTTTCGCAAAATAAGACAGAGAGCGCGAACGGCGGTGCCTGGGACGTCATCTGACCCCCTGACACCCCCCGACGAGGGCGCACGTGCGATTTGCAATGACATCATCTGTACGGACGCTGATTGGCTACTGTCCGCAACTCGTCGAGAACGTTAGAAAAATCTCAAAATTCATGTCCGCGCGGATAGCGAGGCGGAGGGTGGCGCATGCGCAGATCGATCTTCGTATCGGATTACCGTTCTGGAGCCCGTCCGTCCTCAAAACGAAAGCTCGATAATGTAGCGGGAACCGTTTCGACGCCGCACGGACGGCGCCTGCGCGCACAATGAACTCAGTGGGAACACCACTAACGCACCATGAACGTATCAAGGGCGTAGCGCAGACGTAGCATGCACGGGGCGATTTCATATTTTTCGAAAAACAAGGAAGTTATCGCTGCGTCCCTGCCATTCTTTTTTCTTCGGAATTTCAAGGGCGTAGCGGGAACTTCCTCCTGTGTCATGGGGTCAGTAGTTACAAAATTAAAAGTTCAGCGCAGCGAAAGCTGAAATGTATCCATGTATCGGAATGCGTATGACCTATTGTTGCATCATTCTTGCATTATATTGTTGAGAGCAGCTGCTAGTCATGAATAATAAGTGGCGGCATCAAACCTTGTTCAAAGCGTTGTATATCTATGAACTTAAACATCCTTGGGCAGATCAAATTCTCAATTGTCCAGACACCTAATCTAAAGACATCTAATCTGCCTATAATGGCTATTCACATATTGCGGCATGCACCTTTGCAAACAGTTGTTGGTAGGCCTGACCAATTGCCGTTGTTAAGGCAGACCAAATTCTTGTCCAGATTCTGTGGTATGTCATATCCTTCCTCGCAGATGAAGGTGCAGGTACTGTGATACTTGTTGCCATTGGTACAAACGACGCTCCCTTTATCTGGATCATCAAGGACCTCACAAGTAGTTTCTGTATGATAAAGGAAGAATTACAACTCAGTTACAGCAGGGAGGTGTTAGAAAGGAGGGACAACTCGAGCATAATATATTCAAACATCTGTATGGATACCAAAGCGTGCTAATGAATGTCAAAAGCATTCCACAATCACTACAATGCTTTGATGTTTCATGCGCGCCACCGACATTTAGCTGTAGTTAACTTGGAAAGCAATATCTTTAATTCCCTATTTTGTCTCTCGAAGCTGTGTTTCTTATCACAACGTGTCGCAATCTGCGCGGACGTAGAGAGAACGTAGCGGGAACCGTTTCGACGCCGCACGGACGGCGCCTGCGCGCACAATGAACTCAGTGGGAACATCACTAACGCACCATGAACGTATCAAGGACGTAGCGCAGACGTAGCATGCACGGGGCGATTTCATATTTTTCGAAAACAAGGAAGTTATCGCTGCGTCCCTGCCATTTTTTTTTCGGAATTTCAAGGGCGTAGCGGGAACTTCCTCCTGTGTCATGGGGTCAGTAGTTACAAAATTAAAAGTTCAGCGCAGCGAAAGCTTAAATGTATCCATGTATCGGAATGCGTATGACCTATTGTTGCATCATTGTTGCATCATATTGTTGAGAGCAGCTGCTAGTCATGAATATTAAGTGGCGGCATCAAACCTTGTTCAAAGCGTTGTATATCCATGTGCTTAAACATCCTTGGGCAGATCAAATTCTTAATTGTCCAGAAACCTAATCTAAAGACATCTAATCTGCCTATAATGGCTGTTCACATATTGCGGCATGCACCTTTGCAAACAGTTGTTGGTAGGCCTGACCAACTGCCGTTGATAAGGCAGACCAAACTCTTGTCCAGATTCTGTGGTATGTCATATCCTTCCTCGCAGATGAAGGTGCAGGTACTGTGATACTTGTTGCCATTGGTACAAACGACGCTCCCCTTATCTGGATCATCAAGGACCTCACAAGTAGTTTCTGTATGATAAAGGAAGAATTACAACTCTGTATGGGTTCTAAAGCGTGCTCATGAATGTCAAAAGCATTCCATAATCATAACAATGCTTGGATGTACCATGTGTGGGGCCGACATTTAGCTCTTGTCAACTTGAAAAGAAATTTATTTAATTGCCCATTTGTCTCTAGAACCATTGTTTTTGACAAATTTGTTTGCAAACTATAAGGAAGTTCAAGGGTTACTAAATTAGAAAAATAAGTTCCCACTAATCTATGTAAAGTTATTTCTTATGAACGTATCAAGGACGTAGCGCAGACGTAGCATGCACAGGGCGATTTCATATTTTTCGAAAACAAGGAAGTTATCGCTGCGTCCCTGCCATTTTTTTTTCGGAATTTCAAGGGCGTAGCGGGAACTTCCTCCTGTGTCATGGGGTCAGTAGTTACAAAATTAAAAGTTCAGCGCAGCGAAAGCTGAAATGTATCCATGTATCGGAATGCGTATGACCTATTGTTGCATCATTCTTGCATTATATTGTTGAGAGCAGCTGCTAGTCATGAATAATAAGTGGCGGCATCAAACCTTGTTCAAAGCGTTGTATATCTATGAACTTAAACATCCTTGGGCAGATCAAATTCTTAATTGTCCAGACACCTAATCTAAAGACATCTAATCTGCCTATAATGGCTATTCACATATTGCGGCATGCACCTTTGCAAACAGTTGTTGGTAGGCCTGACCAATTGCCGTTGTTAAGGCAGACCAAATTCTTGTCCAGATTCTGTGGTATGTCATATCCTTCCTCGCAGATGAAGGTGCAGGTACTGTGATACTTGTTGCCATTGGTACAAACGACGCTCCCTTTATCTGGATCATCAAGGACGTCACAAGTAGTTTCTGTATGATAAAGGAAGAATTACAACTCAGTTACAGCAGGGAGGTGTTAGGAAGGAGAAGAAACTCGATCATAATTATTTTCAAACATCTGTATGGGTTCTAAAGCGTGCTCATGAATGTCAAAAGCATTCCATAATCATAACAATGCTTGGATGTACCATGTGTGGGGCCGACATTTAGCTCTTGTCAACTTGAAAATAAATTTACTTAATTGCCCATTTGTCTCTAGAAGCTTTGTTTTTGGCAATTTTGTTTGCAAACTATAAGGAAGTTAAAGGGTTACTAAATTAGAAAAATAAGTTCCCACTAATCTATGTAAAATTATCCACTAAAAACGAATTTCAAATTCGTTTGATGTAATATAGTCTCATTTTGACGAAAATTTGAAAAAAAAAACCGCACGCCTCCAGTGACGTATGAGAAGTCAAAATGCCATAAATTCCAACGGCGTAAATAAAATGTTTTATTCACGCCATTCAAACAATACGTTACCAATGGGAAACCCAAAACTTGTCCGAGGCTTGTCTGAGTAGCAACAACTAATAGATTCAAAGTGCATTCCATCCATTGAATCTGAATGACAAGACACAGGTGAATGCAATAACGCGTTACTACGCAGTAAGGGGGAAAGTTGTGAATGCATTACGAAAATGGTCTATTGTTGACTTCCGTACAATCTATGGAATTTTGACTTCTCATAAGTCACTGAAGGGGTGCGTTTTTTTTTGGCGGCCCTATGGCGATTTTGAGTGACGAGTTTGAATTTTTGGTTTCCCTTTAGCGAAATTGAATAACTTTTTATACTCTTGCATGTACTAAGTGCGAAATTAAGCGGGAAAACCTATACTTCCAAAATTTCTTCACTTTCCGACATCTTCTGCATTTGTGGGATTGAACCGTTCTCAAAATGATATATCAATAATAATAATAATAATAATAATAATAACAATAATAGTAATAATACACATAATTCATATAGTGCATTTTCCATCTTAATTAGATGCTCAAAGAGCTTCAGAGCAACTCAAAGAGAAAGAAGTAAAAAATACAATACAATACAGATATGAACTTTACAAGTTACAAAATATATGGTTGTATGTCAAAAAGCACCATTATACAGGCATGTCTTTAGGTTGCCCTTGAAGGTGGCAGCTGACGTCAGGGTTTTCAAACTCTGTGGAAGAGAATTCCACAGGGTTGGCCCTGCATGAGCAAAGTATTAAGCATGAGTATAAGCTAACAGTTGTGGTTGTGTGCGTTTGCGTGCAGCGGAGATAGTTTACTTGTTTATTTGTGTTTGGTGATACCTATATGCTCATGGAAATATTGATGTCATTAACAGAACGGGACAAGCGAAACGCGACTCTAAATTTCTTTTGTTCTCTCTGCATGAGGAAATGTTGCCATGCAAACCCCCATGCATTTTGGGGAGGTGTTTTGTTTCCTTTATTATTTTTTTTTTATCCCGCCCAGTCTCATGGGGTACACGATCGAAAATAGTGGGGGGGGGGGGGGATTTGATATTGTGTCCCCCCTTTCGAAATGGTGGGGGGGGGTTATGACGTTTTTCGAAAAAAATTTAATCCGACCGAAAATAGTGGGGGGGGGGGGACATTTGATATTGTGTCCCCCCACTTCCAAATGGTGGGGGGGGGGGGGGGGACGTGACCCCCCCGTTACCCCCGGGATTTCCGCCCATGCATACAGTCATGTGAGTTTTCAGACATCATTCTTGATAAAGGTCTATTACCGAAATATGGAGCATATACCACTTAGTGAGTATTCCATCTTTCATTTGCATTTCCCACACACCCTACACAACTACCATGCTGACACGAAACGGATGATATCATACCTGAACATGTTGGGGGTTTGTCTGACCATTGAAGCTCATTCGTGGTCTCTGGTGTGAGCTCACACCTCAGAACCTTTGAGTTTGACCGGATTGAAGGCTGGAATTCGTATCCAGGATCGCATGTATACTGACAACTGGTATCGTAGGTCAGTTGCTGGTCAACCGGGCAGTTGTGGTAGCCGTTCAACGGGGAAGGAAGTTCCACACACATGTTGACTGCATGATTATACAGAAATTCTATTATACAATCACATTGCATCTTTTCACTTTTTATAAGTGGTCAGTAGGGTTTAGGAAAAGTTTCATATACGGTAACATGAATGCTCTCGAAAACTTGGTATGTATTATCATTAAAAGAATAGCAGCTGAAGTCAGAAACCATAAATCAGCTATACTAGGAGTATCATTAAGCTCATTTTTATGTAAGAAGTTGACAACTTAGAGAAAATATCCTGAAACTAATGAGTTCGCGTATGTGTACGACACTGTGTACACATACACACACACACACACACACACACACACACACATATATATATATATATATATATATATATATATATATATATATATGTATATATATATGTCTAGATACATATCTATATTTCTCATACATATCCGAGATTGATATTCATAGATCTTTCCGGATAATAAAAGTGAGTATATATATACATATATATATATATTTATTCTATTCTATTTAGCCTATTTCTCTCCACTGCTGAAGGAAGGCCTCCTCATCATTTTTCCATCTTGATCTATCTTGTGCCGTTCGTTTCCATGTCACACTACCATATTCTCTAATATCGTCAATCCACCTCCTACTTTGTCTGCCTCTTCTTCTGGTGTTAGCTCTGGGAGTCCAGATGGTTAATTTATATGTCCATCTGTCATCTTTCCTCCTGGCCAGATGACCAGCCCACCTCCATTTCTTTGATTTAATTTCCTGTACTATGTCCCGTACTTTAGTTTTCTTTCTCAAATCCTGGTTTCTAACTTTGTCCCTCTTTGTAACACCAATCATAATTCTTTCCATAGCCCTTTCGGTTACTCTAAGTTTTCTCTCCAGTCTCTTAGTTGTGGTCCATGTTTCTGCTCCATAAGAGAGCACAGGTATGATACATTGGTTGAAAATCTGTTTCTTGAGAGAAAGAGGGAGCTTCTCATCACGAAAGATAAAGTTGAGCTTGCCAAATTTTGCCCAAGCCAACTGGATCCTTCTATTCACTTCCCCTGCTGTTTCGTTTTCTATGGAGATCTTTTTGCCCAAGTATATGTAGTTGTCTACCTTTTCTACGGTCCTCCCGCTAACTGTGATTTTGTGTTCTTTGAATCTACTGCTCATCATTACCTTTGTCTTTGTGATATTCATTTTCAGTCCAGCTTTTCTACTTTCTTCACTTTGTTCTCGGACCATTTTTTCCAGTTCCTGAGGTGTATGGCTAAGAAGTAAAATGTCATCTGCAAATCTGAGATGTGTCAGGTGTTCGCCATCCACGACTATTCCCAATGATGACCAATCAAGGTTTCTGAAGACATCCTCCATAGCTGCAGTAAAGAGCTTTGGTGAGATGGGGTCACCTTGTCTTACCCCTTTCAGGATTTTAAAGGCATTTGTTGTAGTGCTTTCTAGATGTACACGGGCACTAGAGTCCTTATAGATGTTCTTAATTAGGCGAATGTACTTTCCGTCTGTGACCTGCTTTCCTAAGGCATTGAATAATGACTGATGGTCTAGGCTGTCAAATGCCTTCTCGTAATCAACAAAGCCAAGGCAGATGTCGAAACGGTATTCTTTTGCCTTCTCGATTATCTGGCTTAAGGTGTGGAGATGGTCTGATGTTCTATATCCTGCACGAAATCCAGCTTGTTCCTGTGGTTGATTTTCATCAAGCTGTTTCTCTACTCTAGCAAGAAGAATTCGTGTGAAGATTTTGTATATATGAGGCAACAGACTAATGGGCCTGTAATTTTTGATGTCCTTCATGTCCCTTTTCTTGAACAGTATGATAACTTTTGATTCATTCCACTGGGTAGGTACTTGTTCCATTTGCATGATCTTGTTGAACAGTTTTGTTAGGATTGATATGGTGTCCTCTCCCCCCAACTTTAAAATATCTGCAGTCATTTGGTCCTCCCCTGGAGCCTTTCCCCTTTTCATCTGGTCTAAAGCACTCTTCACCTCTTCCTTAAGTATTGGTGGAACATCATTTGATTTCTCATTCCAGTCCTCATTAACTCTCCAATCGGGTTGGTCTGTGCTATAGAGTTCTCTATAGAAGTCTTCAATGGCTTGAGTAATCTGTTCTTTGTCGGGTGTATATATATATATATATATATATATATATATATATATATATATATATTCAAAACATTCCCCACGACGAGGTTTGTTACAACAAACGTCATAGTCATGTGTTTAGGGTCTGACCTCTAATAGTATGATCACGAGTTCTTTACAACATTTACAATATTTTTCCCCCGTAGAAAAATATTTTTTGTTGTGGCAAATTTTGTTGATGAAATATGGTTTCATGATTTGTAACGGCGAGCCTATAATTCCACAAGATTCGCATATTTTATAAGCTCCCTCATGATTCGTGTCACATGTATTATATAAGCGTACATGACATCGTAATTTCTAGCTTGTATATGCATTATTCTTTTCTTCATTATTACTGTCTACATTCATCAAAGCTTTTTTATTTTCATGTTCTTGTATACTTTATGTAGAACCAGTTCAAATTCAAGTTTAATGAGATTAGATTGCTCGCTCCATATCAAAACTCACTGACAACTTCGAACTTGACCCTGCAAGTCCGCACGTTCTGCTGAGGCGATCGGTCAGTAGCTTGGTAGGTCACTTCGTGCACCCCATCTCCAAAAGTCGGCGGGATGTATGGGTAACTACGATTTCAACACGATAAGAATGTGCATGGAAACATCACAAAGAGTTGTGAATTGGAGGATGCCTGATAGGGGATGAAGCGTTTCTATTGATTTCTACGGGAGATGCTCGTTATTCCTAAGAGTCTTTATCCCGAAGGTTCTTTATTCCTAAGAGTCGTTATCCCGAATGCTCGATATTCTTAAGATTCGCTATCCCGAAGGTTCGATATTCCCAAGAGTCGTTATCCGGAATGATCGTTAGTCCGAAAATTCGTTATCCTTAAAGGTCCCCTGTCATCAAATTGTATGTTGACTTATGTTGATACAATATATTATGTACATAACAAAATCACTAACTGTTCAATGGAAATATGTGTCCTATATTTTAAAATAGTTTTTCTTTATTTTTTCTCAGCACTGATAAGCCCCGCCTACAAAATATCCTCCAATTCAAGATTCCCCCTGTGACATCATCAAAGGTAGAAATTAGCAGGATAATAGGCAGAATTTATGCACAAATTAAACATTGCAATGACTACCTCCACCTGCCCACAAGAGCATCACATGTCTTCACACAATACCATCTAACAACCTTTCATGTGGGAATAATCGTTTCCTTATGTCAGAAATGTGCTAGCTATGTGATGCTATTATACGCACTTGCAGGTAGTCATTGCAATGTTTAGTTTGCGCATAAATTATGTAGATTATCCTGCTAATTTCTATTTTTGATGATGTCACAGGGGGAATCTTGAGTTGGAGGGTATTTTGGAGGCGGGGCTTATCAGTGCTGAGAAAAAATATAGAAAAATTATTTTATAATATAGGACACATATTTTCATTGAACAGTTAATAGTTGCATCAACAGAAGTCAACATACATTTTGATGACAGGGGCCCTTAAAGGTTCATTGGTCTGAAAGTTCATTATTCTGAACGTTTATTGTTCTGAAGATTCATGATTCCGAACATTCTTTATTACGAATACACATATTATCCCGGGGGCTCGATAGGGTGAGTTGTTTAGAAAATGAAAAAGGCCTAGACTTATGAGCAGACTTCGTGCAGAAGAGGACCTTTATTTATATTACTTCACATTGTCCTTTCTTATACAGTATCTCGTATAATCTCGCATCAATATTCCTTTCACATCTGTGTATAATGGATTAATTTCATAAATATTGCTGTAACCTAGCAGGCCTATGTTTTTGCGTTTGCATTACCAATGTTAATCTTATCCTCATTATTATGTACGTATTTGCAGTGTTTGTTCACCTGGCCCGGGAGAAAAGTATATGCCAACTGATGGGGCTACCCTGCATAAAGAACACTGAATGAATTAATAAATAAATCATGGTCTACAGGTTTTTCATGGCTTTTCTTAAAGGTGATATTCATAGGAAATAAAATCAAATAAATATAGTTTGTTTTATAATTGAATGAGTTATTAAAGCAATTTATGCAGCTAACATGCCATGAAAGTGTTCAGTTATGTGTTTAATGAAAGTCAAATTTCACTAGATTGACTCTCTTCCTGACCTACGAAATCGCCTAAGGGAAAGTGGCGTTTTGTGTACGTCGTGTATCACACCTGTTAATCCACTAGCAACTGCCATCACAGTTTCATTAACAATGCCTGATGCTTCTGGCGGAAAAGAAGCTGCGGATTGGCATGTGTGATGCACAATAACGCCTCCCGTTTCTTACGTCAGACCTATAAAGGCCGTTTCGGATGACAGTAGGTCAAATTTGTCCACGAGAAAACGGTGATTGTTTTTACCCTAATTTCGCTTTTTGGAAAGTGATATATTGTTTGAATGTCATCCGAGCTCATTGTATGGCTTATAAGCTTTCTGTAGATGAATATCTTCATATTTTTGGATTTTCTATGAATATCACCTTTAAAATCATATGCGAAGACGTTGAAATCATGGTACAAAAGATACTACGGAATGTCGTATTTGGTTTCAAGTTAACTCACGTAATGGTAGGTGGCCCATTGGCAGTATCCTTTGCAGTTGGGTGATCCCAGAACCTAGAGATTGGTTGTAAAGCGATCTTGACACCCAGCGAGTGAACTCCCCTATCATCATTGCATGATTCGAAGGGATCGTTAAAAAACGGTGGGATCGAGTCTGGAGCGGTCGAGTTCAGAGAAAAAAAAACACACGTAAAATTTGTATGAAGGTGAAATATCAAGCAATTGGCGAGATTGTTCTACCAGGGATGTGTTAGGAAGGAGGGACAACTCAACCATAATATATTCAAACATCTGTATGGATACTAAAGCGTGCTAATGAATGTCAAAAGCATTCCACAATCACTGCAATGCTTTGAAGTCCCATGCGCGGCACCGTCATTTTGCTATCGTCAACTTGGAAAGCAGTATCTTTAATTGCCTGTTTTGTTTCTCGAAGCTGTGTTTCTTATCACATTTTTTTGTAATTTTCAAGAAAGTTAAGGGGCAACACCTCTAAAGATCCTGTATTCGTTTTTCTTCTAAATAATTGTTGAATGATGCACAAACGGAGATATAAAATAATATTCTTACTTACATAATAAACAAATTTCTTCACTTTCCGGAGATTTCCGGAAATGTCGGATTCAATCATTATCAAAATCATATATTAAGCTGCTTATTTTCATTAACAGAGTTTGCGTGAATTTGCGTGCAAATGAGATATTTTACTTTCAAAAACTGTTTATTTTTGTTCGCTGATATCTCTTTTCCTCACAAAAGTATTGATGCAATCCAACAGAAGTGGACAAGCGAAATAAGACTCTACATTTCTTTTGTTCTCTCTGAGAAACCGTTGCTATGCAATCGTGTTCGTTATTGTTAAAACACGTGAAAAGCACATGCTGAGACCACGCAATTTTTCGGCGGTGCCACGCATGGGCTCAAAGAAAGAATGTTGTTTCATATCCTTCCATAACATATCCCTGGTTCTACATACAGGAATAGTTTATATGGTGGTGGTTTGCTTCAATGCGACATATTCTCAGCTCCTTTACAGGGTTTCTTTTCCGGATCGATATTAGGCGAAGGATTTTCATCAAGCTTTCCAGCTGTGAGAAAGCCGTCGCGTCATCTACCTTGATTCAGACAAACATTAACAACAATTGGGACACTTCACATAGTTGTAATTGGACGATTTTTCATCAAACCTTCACTAATAATTATGTTTCTTTCATGTTTCTGCTTTTATTAAAGGGATAGCTCACCCTGTAGTTAAGTTGGCTTCAATAAAATGAGACACAGTCAAGAAGGAAACAAATTAGTGAAGGTTTGATGATAAGGATAACAAAGGATAAGAAAGTTATGATCTTTTAAAATTTTGATTTTGTGACGTCACGTGCGAGGCTGCATCCCATAATGTTGTGTACATTTTTTTTCTCGAAAATGTGCATTTTTGTAAAAAGATATCCTTTTATCAGTGCATTTGATTTGTCATTAGAAATGCGTTGTTACACACATACCTTTACGGAAAAAATGTATTCCGTTGTCAAAAACAGAAAAATCAATTTATAGAATTATTTTGTACACAACATATGGGAGAGCACCTCGCACGTGACGTCACAAAATTGAAATGTCAAAAGATAACTTTTTTATCGTTTGACGGATTTTCTTCAAACCTTCACTAATATTTTTGTTCATGTTTCTGCATTTATTTAAACCAAATTATCTTCAGGGTGTACTATCCCTTTAAAACCAACTCAACTTCGGGGTAGACTATCCCTTTAAATAAACAGAATGTGTCTCCCCTACCGCATGTGTCTCTTAGCTCCACCCAGGAAAAAAATATATAGGTAACGTATATGAATACTTTACCAACGTATTGAAATCATAACCAGAAATACTTGTGTACAAGTATGAGGTGATCTGTTTGGACAAATTCATGCAAAGACATAGCTGACAAATGCACGGTGACTCCATCTATTCATTAGAAATCGGGGGAAACGCTCAAGAAAGCTCATAGCGCACATACATCATTTATGATAAACGGGCGAGAGAAAAAAATGGTAAAGAGGATATCAAAGAGAAGGACGTAGGAAAAGAATAGAAGAAGGAGGCAAAAATCATATTGCAAAAGGAATGAAGTAATCACCCGACCCACTCCAGGATTCGAACCGGGTCGCGCGTTCTTAAAACGGTCTCTTAACCAATTCATCCACAAATCTTCCCATTCACTTAACACGTTATGCAGAGCAGGGGCGAGAATGATTTAGAAATTGATATTCAAGCTGAAATCTCGCCATGATTCCGACATCTGCATGATTAAAAAACGGAAACCACATTCCCGAAAGCTAGTAGACTCAGCTAAAACTTACTAAAATTGCAAAGTAAAAGATTCAATCGTAAGCGAGATACAGCTCCTAGAAGATCGGTATGTTATTTCATGATTTGAAATAAATGCCCCTTCCATTGCCATATATATATATATACGTCCGACTTTTACATTAGTGCATATACACTTATACCATGAAGACGTCATCAAAATGTAAAATGAATGCAACTCTTACCAAGAGCAATGTCTCAGCTACAAAATACTGAAATTGTGGAAAAAAATTGATACAAGATTACTGAGATCGCTAAAAACGGGTAAAAAAGTTCATGACGTCATACATGAAAGTTCATTTTTTCGGTTCATATGGCAATATGATGACGTCAAGATAAATCTAAGGGATAAATTGAACATGAAATCACATCTACACTTTGCACTCTTTAAGAACATAAAAAAGCAAATTGGGGGTCACCAGCCATTCTGTGGAGCTATGGCCGATTGAAAGTAGTCGTGTCTTTTACAATATTTGTGCACAAAAACGCATAGACGAATGCGCGGACTTTGAACGTTGACGCTCCCGCAAGACCTTGTTATTGCATAAACACGACTCAAATTGACAGGATGTGATGTATATTGTGTCAGAAACATTAATCTAGTGAAAAAAACGGAATTCTGATGTTGCATTCTCGTAATACACGTAAAAACGTGCGAACGCGCGCATACGCAGAAATTTTTGAAATGCTTGAAATGGCCTAGAACAGATTTTTTTTATGCAAAAAAAAAAAATTCTAGTTGATTTGGAGCATTTTTAAATTTTGCACGCGCGTTCATGCATTAACGCACGCGTAATGTAATGAAATCAATTGTCTAGTTTGTTAGATTTGTATTCATGTTAAATTTCATTATGATCCAATGATCCATTCTAGAAAAAATAATAGATTTTCAATAAATTGCTCGTTGATGACGTCACGATCATATGATAACCTTCAAGATGTTATTCCTACAAGACTACAAGATTAGAAATTAATCATTAAAATTAGGTTACAAGATTACAAGGAGTGACAAAAATTTCAATAAAAATGATGGATGCAACTAATGAGTTATGCGTGACACAAAAAAGTGGGGGTGAACGAATAAACATTAAGAAGAAGATAATAAAGAGAAAGAAAATTCTGACGAAATTAAGAGGTAATCTGTCGATTGCGACAGACCACCTATAACGAAGAGTGCCAAAATGATATAATGTCGCAACAGCAAAGCACTGCCGTGTGCATTTAAATACAGACCTTCAATGCGCTATTGGGGAAATACAATATTTAGGTGGTCTGCCATGCCATGACAGATCACCTCTTAATTTCGTTAAAATTTTATTTCTTTCTTTATTTTTATTTATACCCCCTACTTTTTTGTGTCATCAATATCTCAACAATGCATGGGTCATGTTTTATCAAATTTTCACCATGTATAGGTATATATGTGAACTTGTTATTCTCCTATTTATTAAGGTCATTGCATGTCCGTGACGTCATCTACGAGCATTTTAATGAAAATCTATTAATTGGCATATCTCAATACAATAATTTCAATAAATAAAAACGCGCGTACGCGTACGTTAGGGCAAAAACGCGCGCGCAAAATTTTAAAATGCTCCAAATCAACTAGAAATTGTTTTGCATATGTTTCAGGCCATTTCAAACGTCTCGGAAATTTCCGTGCGTGCGCGCGCGTTCGCGCGTTTTTCCGTGCGCAACGCGAACGGAACGTCAAAATTTGGGTTTTTTTTCCTGGATTCATGTTTCTGACACTACATACATCACATCCTGAAATTTTGAGCCATTTCCATGCAATAACAAGGTCGTGCGGGTGCGTCAAAGTTCAAAGTCCGCGCGTGCGTCAATACGTTTTTGTGTGCAAATATTGCAAAAACATGACTGTCTTCAATCGGCCATAGCTCTTCAGAATGGCCTGTGACCCCCATTTTTTTTTATATTAGGAAAGAGTATGAAAAGTAGAAGTGATTTCATGTGCCATTTTACCGGTAAGTACATCGTGACGTCATCATATTGCCATATGATTCGAAAAAATGAATTTTCAATTATGACGTCTTGAACCTTTTTACCCACTTGTGCATATCTCAGTAATCCTTGGTCAATTTCCTCCCAAATTCACTATGTTGTAGCCGAGACCTACCTCTATAGATTTCCTTCATTTGTCGTTTTGATCACGTCTTCATGGTGTAAATTTCATTATACGCATTAGTGTCATAATCGGAAGCATGTACGTGTTATGTCAATGGAAGGGGTATTTATGAAATGACATGACAGTCAATCGGCAGCGCTCGCTCGTTCTATAGAAATCGTGAGCGTTTTATTTTTCGTCTCGCGAAATCTCACGCGCAGATTTTGTTGCACCTAGATTACGAAGGAATTTGACATGCTCGCGAGATCTTTTGCTGGTGTCTTCTGTAAGCATACTGATCAGAAATTTTTTAGACAGGGATTGAGATTATATGTTTCTTAATAAATATTTTCATTTTTTTTTCGATATCTGCAAAGGAGGTTTTATGTTATTTGCTATCAAAAACATGCCTCAATTTTTTTTTGAAATATGTAAGCTCTCAGACCTTGCTGGATCCTGACCCTTCTATGGATTGCACGGCAACGAAAAAGCCAATACTTCAGCGGAGATTTTGATTCCAATATTGTTTGGGCTCAAAAATAAAACATTTATGCTATTCGTCTTCAAAGTGACGCGCGAGATTTTATAAATCGTACGGACTTCGCAAGCGATATATATGTAAGCTCTCAGCCTTTGCTGGATCCTGACCCTTCTACAAATTGGACGGCAACACCAGTTACAGCTTTGGAAAGCCGGTACTCTAGCGGAGAATTTGATTCCAGTTTTGTTTGGGCTCGAAAATAACACATTTGTGCAATTCGTCTTCAAAGTGACGCGAATTTTCAGAAATCATACGGACTTCGCAAACGATATTCGTCCGCAAGCAGCAGAAAACACGGGATTTTATTTTCAGCGAGGTAGTCGTGACCTTCAGTAGAACCGCGGAAAACGTCTCCTTTTCAAACTGCGATATCTTCATGAATATACCATATTTTCGTACGCTTTCTTTTGCAACTGTATGTTGGAGGTCGAAATTTACCAACTATGAAGAAACATTTCATCAAAATAGGGAGAAAAATATTGTAAATTCGAGATAAATATGTGGTTCTAATTAAATAAAGAAAAATGAAAATAAACTCTATTATTTCAATGTCAATCGCTTTTGAGCCCCTAACATTTAGAGGTCATCTGAAGCGGAATTTATTGTACTTTATGAAGGTACCATTATTTTTCAACCTCCCCCCATAGAAGGGTCAGGATCCAGCAAAACATCAACCATGTTCAAATCCAAAATGAGCGAGATATGACGAAGTTGTGAGCGATCATAATCAGCCAATCATAGTCCGCGACACTTGAATCGCCGGTAGTATTTCGTTATTATCGTGGACTATGATTGGCTGGGTAGGATCGTTCACAACTTCGTCATATCTCGCTCATTTTGGATTTGAACATGGTTGATGTTTTGCTGGATCCTGACCCTTCTATGGGGGGAGGTTGAAAAACAATGGTATCTCCATAAAGTACAATAAATTCCGCTTCAGATGACCTCTAAATGTTAGGGGCTCAAAAGCGATTGACATTAGAATATAGAGTTTATTTTATTTTTTTTTAATTTTCATTAGAACCACATATTTATCTCGAATTTACACTATTTTTCTGTCTATTTTAATGAAATGTTTTTTCATACTTGGTAAATTTCGACCTCCAACATACAGTTACAAAGGAAAGTGTACGAAGATATGGTATATTCATGAAGATATCGCAGTTTGAAAAGGGGACGTTTTCCGCGGTTCTAGAGGTCAAGTGAAGGTCACGACTATCTCGCTGAAAATAAAATAAGCGTATTTTCCGGTGCCTGCCATTTGACTGATGACGACCTTCTAGGAGCTGTATCTCGCTGATGCTTCAATCTGTTACTCTGAAATTTTAGTATGTTGTAGCTGAGTCTACTAGCTTCCGGAAACGTCTCTCCATTCTTTAATCAGATGTCGCGATCATGGTGAAATTTCAGCTTGAATATCGATTTCTTAATCATTCTAGCCCCTGCTGGGCATTACGTGTTAAGTGAAGGGGAAGATGTGTCGCTCAATGGGCAAGGCGCCGTTTTAAGATCTCGAGCCCCCCGATTCGATTCCTGGAGTGAGTAGGTTCAACTTATGCATTCCTTTTACAATGTTTATTTTGCCATCATCTTCTGTTCTATCCCTCACTTTGTCATTCTCTTAGGGATTTTCTTTCCAATTCTTTTTCTCTCGCCCCATTCTCTTACATGACTATTAATTACATGTTAGCGTACATGTAACCATTTAGGCAAGTCTCTGAAATATTAGTATAATAGGTGCCCTATGAGCTTTCTTGAGCGATGTCTCTCATTGCTTATGAATAGATGGTGTCATGATTGAAGGTCTATAGATCACCGTGCATTTTCCAGCCCATGTCTGTGCATAAATTTGCCAATACAGACCACCTTATACTTGTCCACAAGTATGTCTCGTTTGTATTATATCCCTTCTATGAGTATTCATGAATATTCTAGGAACGTGATTGGTCAATTGATGCTTGCAAAATACAAAATAATTTCACTATCTCTGCCTCATCTCCGGATAGTAAGCAAATAATCAACGTTGGTGAAGTTGACAGGACGAACTATCACTTCCGAGGCAATCTGGATGTAGCTATCTTTCCGAAGCGCAGCTGAGGAAAGAAAGCGTATACATCCGCCCCTCGGAAAAATAGTTCTATGCCAGTCCCTCCTCAGATAGATAAGGGCAGTGTGCAGTCTGATAAAGAAGGAGTTATTAAATTGTATTGAATTAATTTCCCATAAGAATAAACAATAGACAAATGTAATGTGAGTATGTACGGCTGGATTAGATAGCACCACTCACTTGTGTTAACATGGCCAGAAAACAAACAGATACATCCAACATAACATCAAGTAAAAATAATGTTCATTACAATTAAATATATGCACGTTAAAACATCTAAATCACTTAGATCTGCAAGTATATGTCGACTTCTGCTGGTGTATAATAGTATGTATATATTAGAAAAATCACTTACTGTGCAATGAAAATAAAATGTCATATATTTTTAAATGATTTATTTACATTTTTATCAGAACTGCTAAGCCACGCCTCTAAAAATTTCATCCAGCTCAAGATTCCCATCGTGACATCATCAAATGCAGAAATGAAATGATCAATAGACAAAGTTATGCACATAGCTATTCATTGCGATGACTATCTGCAATTGCTTTTAATGGCATCGCGTGTTTGATATACAATGCAAACTTATTGCTTCTTCCTTGGCATAGCTGGCAAATTTGTAACATAGCAAACGATTATTCCCATATCAGAGGTTGTTAGATGGTAATGTGTTAAGACAAGTGATGCTCTTATGAGCAGGTGGAGGTAGTTATTGTATAGCTAGTTATGCGCATAAACTATGTATATTGTACTGCTCATTTCTACCTTTGATGATGTCACGAATGGAATCTTGAAAGCTGAAGGATTTTTGGGGGGCGGGGCTTAGCAGTTTTGAGAAAAATAGTATACAAATATTTCATGACCATGAGGGATCTTGTGGAATCTATTTGCACCGAGGTTAAGTGGAGGGCGTGCGGTACTATTTTCCCGGGACCGCAGGTCGAGGGAAAATGGTACCGATCGCCCTCCACTTCACCGAGGGGACCAATAGATTCCACAAAGTTCCCGAATAAAGATCATGAAATATATTTGTTTTATATCCTTCATATAAATATTCTTTGTTCATTGATTAAATCCTTATACCATGGACCTTGTAATATAGTACCCATGCTCTAAGCTCCAAACGCACGAGCCCGATTCAGATGTTTGGTTATTTCCTGCAGCTTGAGCAAACCGAAGGAAATTGAAGTTGCACCTCGGCCGCAATACCACGGGAGTTCCGGCAGCGCGCCCAATGATTTTCCGCTAAAACACCAAAAAGCAGCTGGAAAGAAATGTATCGCGTAGATTTTGCGTGTCGCGTATTTACCTGGGATGAATCGATGAAAGTTGTATCGATCACCGATAGCCCGGATATCGATAGTCCAGAGGGGGAAAAAAGACGTCACGAAATAGTACTTTTCTTCCATCTGAGCTCTCTTCCTTCAAATAGTTCATCTATTTAAAATCATGTGACACCCTTTCAACCAATCAACGAACTGGAATATATTAATAAGGGATATAAAGAAAAATAAATTTAAACGAGACATACTTGTGGACAAGTATAAGGTGGTCTGCATTGGCAAATTTGTGCACAGACATTGTATGGTAAATGCACGGTGACACCATCGTCTTTCCATGGTGACACCATCTATTTATTAGAAATCAGAGGCAACGCTCAAGAAAACTCATAAAGCCACCAACAATATACTAACATTTCAGAGACTTGACAAAATGATCACATGTCTGTGCTAATAACATGTAATTAATATCATGTAAGATAAAGGGGCGAGAGAAAAAATATGGGAAAGAAAATCTCAAAGACAATGACAAACTGAGAGTTAGAACAGAGGAAGGTGGCAAAATAAACATTGCAAAAGGAATACAAAAATTGACCATACCCACTCCAGGAATCGAACCGGGGTCCTCGAGATCTTAAAACAGCGCCTTACCCATTGAGCCACAAATCTTCCCATTCACTTAACACGTAATGCCCAGCAGGGTCTAGAATGATTAAGAAATCGATAATCAAGCTGAAATTTCGCCATGATCCCGACATTTGATTAAAAAAATAGAGTGACGTTCCCGAAAGCTAGTAGACTCAGCTACATCATACTAAAATTTCAGAGTAACAGAATTGAACATAAGCGAGATACAGCTCCTAGAAGCTCGTCATGTCATTTCATAAATACCCCTACCATTGACATAACACGTACATATGGCCGATTTTGACATTAACGTCTATGATCAAATTTGCACCATGAAGGTGGAATCCTATTAAAAAATTAAGGCTAATTTTTCGTAGAGCAATGTCTAAGCTACCGAACACTGAAATTTGGGAGAAAATTGATCAAGGATTACTGAGATATGCAAAAACGGGTAAAAAAGTTAATGACGTTATAATTGAAAAATCATTTTTTCGATTCATATGGCAATATGATGACCTCACGATATACTTACCGGTAAAATGACACATGAAATCACATCTACATTTCATACTCTTTCCAAATTTAAAAAAAAAAGAATTCGGAGTCACGGGACATTCTAAAGAGCTATGGCCGATTGAAGACAGTCATGTTTTTTTGCAATATTTGCACACAAAAATTTATTGACGCACGCGCAGACTTTGAAATTTGACGCACCCGCACGACCTTGTTATTGCATGGAAATGACTCAAAATTGCAGGATATGATGTATGTAGTGTCAGAAACCAGTAAAAAAACGGAATCGTTCCATTCGCGTTACGCATGGAAAAACGCGCGAACGCGCGCGCACGGGCGGAAAGTTTTAAAATGCTTAAAATGGCCTGAAACATATGCAAAACAATTTCTAGTTGATTTGGAGCATTTTAAAATTTTGTGCGCGCGTTATTGCACTAACGTACGCGTACGCGCGCGCTTTTATTTATTGAACTTAATTGGCTTATCATTAATTTTATGCATGCCTAATTTCATTACACAGAAATGACCAGTTCTAGAGCTATATGAGATAATAGATTTTCATTAAATTTCTCGTGCATGACGTCACGATTGATTAATGACCTTGAAAATGTTGCTGTAATATGGCCCATGCATTGTTGAGATATCAATGCCACAAAAAATAGGAATAAAAATAAACGAGACATACTTGTGGACAAGTATAAGGTGGTCTGTATTGCACATTCATGCACAGACATGGGATGGTAATGCACGGTGACACCATGGTGACACCAACTATTCATAAGAAAGAAATCAAAGGCAACGCTCACGAAAGGTCATAGCGCACTAGTTACAACATACTTACATTGCAAAGATTTGCCTTAATGATCAAATGTATGTGTTAGCAACATGATAAAGGGGAGAGAGGAAAAAATGGGAAAGAAAATCTCAGAGAATGACAAAGTGAGGGATTGAATAGAAGAAGGTCGCAAAACTCACATTGCAAAAGGAATGAAAAATTTACCCTATTCACACCAGGATTCGAGCCGGGGGCTTTCACAATGAGCCACAAATCTTCCCATAAAGCAGAAAAAGGGGCTATAATGATGTAAACATCAATGTTTTAGCTGAAATTTCGCAATGATCCCGACGTCTGATTAGAAAATAAAGACCACGTTACAGAAAGTTAATAGACTCAGCTACAAAAATTTAAATTTCAGAGTAAAAGACTTAAACATAAGTGAGTACAGCTCCTAAAAGATCGTCATGTCATTTCATGATTTGAAATAAATGCCCCTCCAATGACATTACACGTACAAACATCCGATTTTTTACATTAATGCCTATAATCAAAATTTACACCATGAAGGCATTATCAAAATGAAAAATAATGGCAATTTTACCATAGAACAATGTCTTAGGCACAACATACTGAAATTTGAGAGAAAATTGATGGATTACTGAGATACACGAAAACGGCTAAACAAGTTCATGACGTCATACGTGAAATTCATTTTTTCGATTCATATGACAATATAATGATGTCACGATGTACTTGAGGAAAAAATGATACATGAAATCACATCTACATTTCATCATCTTTCAGAATACTAAAAGAAAATTGGGGGTCACTAGCCATTCTGAGGAGCTATGGCCGATTGAAGACAGTCATTATTTTTGCAATATTTGTACACGAAAGCGTATTGACGCGCGCGCACACTTTCAACTTTGACGCACTCGTACAACCTATTCATTGCAAGGATATGGCTCAAAATGACAGCATAAACAACAATATAAAACGTACTGCTTACTTCATAGTCTACTCAGGGATGTGTTATGAAAGGACATGAGATAACTTTCTTTCTTTGAACCCATGCGTGGCACCGCCAAAAAAAAAATATCTTTTCAGCATGTGCTTTTCAGGTGTTTTAATAATAACGAACAGGATTGCGTAGCAACGGTTTCTCAAATAGAACAAAAGAAATGTAGAGTCTTATTTCGCTTGTCCAGTTCTGCTGGATTGCATCAATACTTTTGTAAGGAAAAGAGATATCAGCGAACAAAAATTAAGTTTTTTTTCTACTAAAATATCTCAGTTGCACGCAAATGCACGCAAACTCTGTTAATGAAAATATACAGCTTAAAGACAGCCCGTCGATCCCTTTTTCAGATCACCACAAAACCACCGAAACATTGGCAAAACATATAGAGAAGTGTTAGCAAGCTGTATATTCATAATTTGAAACTGATACGTAGTGTAAAATTCAAATAATGCACGTAAACAACGTCTGATTAATAGTCTTTACCTCAGGCACTTAGCAGTTTTTGTTGAAATATCTCCTTTATTGATTAATCTGTTTATTACATTATAAAACGCATTATGAAAATAAATTGTTCTACAGAAGGAATCATCTCCAAAGTTTGGTAATTACTCATAAAATTAGGAATTCACACATGCATAATAACCACAGAGATACTGTAACAAAGACTATATAATTTTTTCGTAGTACGAAAAAAGTCGGTTTGAAATTTAATGGCTGAAATTTTTGCATACGCAGAAAACGTCAACATGCTTTATTCGTAGAAATGGTCTTGAATCACACTTTCTTCAATTTACGTGATAGACGATTTCAAATTTTAAGCTTGCAAAAGGGACGGACAGTCTTTAAGATATAATTTTGATAATGATTGAATCCCACATTTGCGGAAATCTGCGGAAAGTGATGAAATTTGTTAATTGTGTAAGTAAGAATATTATCTTATATCTCCGTTTGTGCATCATTCAACAATTATTTAGAAGAAAACCGAGTACAGGATCTTTAGTGGTGTTGCCCTTGAAAATTGTACAAAAAAGTGATAAGAAACATAGCTTCCAGAGACAAAACAGTGAATTAAATATATTGCTTTCCAAGTTGACAGCAGCTAAATGTCGGTGCCGCGCATGGGACATCAAAGCATTGTAGTGTTTGTGGTATGCTTTTGACATTCATTAGCACGCTTTAGTATCCATACAGATGTTTGACTATATTATGCTCGAGTTGCTTCTCCTTCCTAACACATCCCTGGTGCATCAGTACTATACGCACTACTCAGACGGCGCTCCCGCTACGTGGACTTTGGACATGTTCAAAGTACACGTAGGGGAAAATTTGTCTCCGGAGATCGTGCAGACTATGCCACGTCAATACAGTTCTCGCTACGCTCTCAGTACGCTGCAGCAGTTCCCACTGCGTCGTGGCCATTTTTCTTTGAAGTATTGTTTGAATGGCGTGAATAAAACATTTTATTTACGCCGTTGGCATTTATGGCATTTTGACTTCTCATACGTCACTGGAGGCGTGTTTTTTTTTTTTTTCATTTTTTCGTCAAAATGAGACTTTATTACATGAAACGAATGTAAAATTCGTTTTTAGTGGATAACTTTACATTGATTATTGGAAACTTATTTTTCTAATTTAGTAACCCTTTAACTTCCTTATAGTTTGCAAACAAATTTGTCAAAAACAAAGGTTCTAGAGACAAATGGGCAATTGAATAAATTTCTTTTCAAGTTGACAAGAGCTAAATGTCGGCCCCACACATGGTACATCCAAGCATTGTTATGATTATGCAATGCTTTTGACATTCATTAGCACGCTTTAGTATCCATACAGATGTTTGAATATATTATGCTCGAGTTGTTTCTCCTTCCTAACACATCCCTGGTCTACTCAATACCTCATTTTAGAAACACATGTATGAGAATCATGTATCAATTAATCCTAATCAGACTGGGCATTGTTGATTCACACGAAAACAAATGGAATGTAGATTAAAGGTCGACATGTCATTTCATGATGAGAAATAAATGCCCCTTCCATTGACATACCACGTACAAACGTGTGATTTTGATATAAATACCTATAATCAAATTACACCATGAAGACGTCGTCGATATGACTTCAGATTTATCACGGTAAATACAGAATAGCACTGCTTGCAGATATCAAACACAAATTATCATAAACATGTTTGCAAACAGAAAATATAATTGGATATCAATTGATACAAAATATTTGTATGTAGCTGCAAAATAAATGATTAGTGAGCAAGAAGGGAAAGGGAATAAAGTCACGGTAAATACATGTGGGTCTCTATTCATTTTGGTATACACGCAATCGGTCGACATATTTTGAATATCAGTTCTAACATAAAAGTACTTTTAGTATGCACTATTTTAAAAGATTGCATTGATCATCTAAATTTGTACGTTTTTCGACATTACTCCACATGGTTGTCACCGAATTAAACAACATTTGCAGGCCTATCATTATAGATCAATGTAAAACTTTAAATTAAAGTAAAGTAAAGTTTGCATTTCTTAAGTATCCCTAATTTTTCTTTTAGCACGGGCAGCGATCGCTCAGAGGCATATGTACTCCCTTTTTCTACAGTAACTGTAGGTTGGGTAGTCTCTCTCCCCTCTCCCTAGATGAGGGACCAAAATCTCATGAATTTGCCATGCGTTTTCTTATCTAAGATCTATGTGAAAAATTATGTTGATTTATTTTGGTTAAAGTACATGTAAAACAAAATATTATTTTCAACATGTTTTTACATACATTATCCTTCATTATACAGTGCGTCTCACAAAAAGGAAACCCGTCTTTGGAGCTAGATATCACAATAATTATGGGATATGTTTCGATCATAAATTCTACATTAATAGGTAATAAAAGGAACAGCACTTTGACAGGCATTATGAACGTACACAGAGTCGGCCATTCCATGCCTTGTACTCGAGTACGGAGACTGCATAGTCCGTCTGCTTTGTAAAATGTATACCATCGTTGGAGGCCAATCTGCGATAATGCATGTCACGTAGCACATGCTAAATAGACCTCTATGAATATGATGAATGAAATGAATACATTAACGCACCTCATCAGGTGATGTCTGCGCTCATTCCTCAAGCCTTATTTGGTGACAAGCTGCACCCTATTTCTTTATGAATACATCGAAGTACTAACAGGGGCTCACATTATTCCGTGCAAATATTTTACAGAAATAATTGTTTTGTAAGATCAAGATCTGACTGCGCGTCGGGCCAACCCAACGCTCAGTGTAAGTACAGGCGGGAATCTTCCACCACGTGTAGTTGCAGTATTTATTTTTACCATGGTTAAAACTCACCCGCCCCTATTTTCAGCGGCCCTTCTGTTAATAATTGTATGAAGGCGTGTGTGTATGTGAGAAATAAAAAGCAAAATGGAAAGAAATATAGACAGAGAAACATAGAAAGAGAACAGAGGAAAGAGAACTTCAAAGACTTGCCTAAATGGTCACATGTAAAACATGTAATGAATAGTCATGTAAGATAAAGGGGTAAGAGGGAAAAAAATGGGAAAGAAAATCTCAAAGAGAATGAATAAGTAAGGGATAGAACAGAAGAAGGTGGCAAAATAAACATTGCAAAAGGAATAAAAACAATTGGCCCTACCCACTCCAGGAATCGAACCGGGGGCCTCGAGTTCATAGGAACTTCAAACAGCGCCTTACCCATTGAGCCACAAATCTTCCCATTCACTGACATGTAATGCCCAGCAGGGGCTAGAATGACTTACAAATCGATAATCAAGCTGAAATTTCACCATGATCCCGACATCTGATTAAAAATGGAGACAAAGTCGCCGTAAGCTAGTAGACTCAGCTCCAACATACTAAAATTTCAGAGTAACAAATTCAAACATAAGCGAGATACAGCTTTTAGAAGGTCGTCATTTCATATAACACGTACATACGTCCGATTTTGACATTAATGCGTATAGTGAAATCTACACCATGAAGACGTCATCAAAATGAAAAGTAGAAGGACTAGTACCATAGAGCAAGGTTTCAGCTACAACATACTAAAATTTGGGAGAAAATTGACCAAGGATTACTGAGATACGCAAAAACGGGTAAAACAAATCTTGACGTCACGCGTGAAAATTCATTTTTTCTATTTATATGGCAATATGATGACGTCACGATATACATAACAGCAAAATGACGCATGAAATCACATCTATATTTCATACCCTTTCCGAATATTAAAAACAAATTGGGGGTCACCAGCCATTCAGAGAAGCTATGGCCAATTGAAGGTAGTCATGTTTCTTGCAATATTTGCACACAAAAACGTATTGACGCACGCGCAGACTTTCAACTTTGACGCACCCGCACGACCCTATCATTGCATGGAAATGGTTCAAAATGACAGGATGTAATGTATGTAGTGTCAAAAATATGAAACTAGTAAAAGAATTGTATTTTGACGTTGCGTTCGCGTTACGCACGGAAAAACGCACGGAAATTTTTGAAATGCTTGAAATGGCCTGAAACATATGCAAAACAATTTCTAGTTGATTTAGAGCATTTTAACATTATGCGCGCGCGTTATTACACTAATGTACGCGTACGCACGCGTTCTCATTCATTGAAATTAAATGTTTTATTATTAATTTTATGCATGTCAATTTTCATTAGCTATAGAAAATCAGTTCTAGAGATATATTAGTTAATAGGTTTTCATTAAATTGCTCGTAGATGACGTCACGATCATGGTATGACCTTGAAAAATTGCAATGACAAGTTCACATGTATACCTATACATGGTCAAAATATGATGAATCATGACATTTGCATTGTTAACCCTAATCAGGCCGGGCTTTTTGGACTGTGCTGTGGCCAGGTGGGGGGGGGGGGGGGGGGGGGAGGGGGTTGATTCAACCTCCCTTGATATCTCGGCCATCGGTTGCGCGATTGCGACAAAATTTGCACGCACGATACCTGTGTCATAGTCTACAAGATTATTTTGTTATATTTTTCAAAATTATTAATTGTTAATTTTAATTAATTAATTATGCAAATTTAAGCCAGAATTATATAAAACATTAAATAAAAACATTTAGAGTCTAATATTTGGTTTGTATATCTGTTATAATATGTTTCACAATTAGTGATCAAAAAAACTTTGAAAATTCAATTTAATTCTTATATATTTTATTGTTTTTGGAATTTCTTATGTATTTCTTTGTTTTTTTACTTTTGTTTTTCTTTGTTTTTTTATTGAAAATTGTCACTGACCACTTTTCAGCCATGATTAGCATCAAATTAATCAATTAAAATTATCAAATGGAAAAATAATTTAGGGTTAAGATATAGATGACACAAAAACATGGGGGGAAAAATAAAAATAAAGAAAGAAAATTCGGACGAAAACAAGAGGTGATCTGCCATGGCATGGCAGACCACCTAAATATAGGACACATATTTCCATTGAACAGTTAGTGATTTTATTATAATGCATATTAAGTTGCATCAACAGAAGTGAACATGTCGACTTCTGCTGGTTTATAATGGTATGTATATTACAAAACCACTAACTGTTCAATATAAATATGTGTAATATATTTTATAATATTTTTTCTACATTTTTCTCAGCAGTGCTTAGCCCCGCCTCCAAAAAATCCTCCAGCTCAAGATTCCCATCCGGACATCATCAAAGGTATAAATTAGATAAACAATAGACAAAGATATGCACATAGCTATTCATTGCAATGACTACCCGCAATTGATAATAATATCATCACGTGTTTGATATACAGTGCAGACTTATTGCTTATTTCTTGGCATAGCTGGTATATTTGTATTACTCCCATAGAAAGGTTGTTAGATGGTATTGTGTGAAGACATGTGATGCTCTTGTGAGCAGGTGGAGGTAGTCATTGTAATATCTAGTTATGTGCATAAATTATGTCTATTGTACTGCTCACTTCTACCTTTGATGATGTCACGATGGGGATCTTGAGCTGGGGGATTTTTTGGAGGCGGGGCTTAGCAGTGCTGAGAAAAATGTAGAAAATTATTTGAAAATATATTACATACATTGATATTGGACAGTAAGTGATAATGTAATATACATACTTAAAAAAGGCAGCAGAAGTCGACATATATTTTCGAACTCAACCGACACTCTCAAGGAACTCTCTTTGGATTCCTACCTTACCCTCTTTTAAAATATTTCCCCAAGCCACACGCGTGAGTTTCATTGACATTGTCATTTATAATTGTAAGCAGATGCATGCCAGCATAATATTTTTCTCTATAGCGATCTCTGGTTATCACGCTTTTGTTTCTCCTCTCAAATAAAAAAAAAAGGAAAGAAAAAGGATATTTATATCCCCGCTCTTGCTTTTCTGTGGTGTTTCTTTAATCTTTAATTTGATTTTAGGCTATCTTTATGTTTTTTAACTTCCTGGCGATCGTCTTTAGATCGCCAATTCCTAAACTATTATACACCAGCAGAAGTCGACATATATTTTGATGTTCCTATTTCAAGCCTTACCATAATCCCTCATTACCCCTAATCCACAACTATTGACCACACCAAATCCCCACTTTTAAATGCGACATAGATTGAGGCAATATTGTTGTTCATTTCCTCACCTTCTGATTTGCAAAATACGAGCAACACTGTGCTTGTGACTGCAACAACTGCCATAACGAGTGCGAATGCGACAGTAATGCACACCGGCACCAATCCCCTTTTGCGTTTTTTCCGTTTTCCGTTTTTAGCTTTGCTAGATAAGCCAGTTTCGAGGAATGGTCCACAGGCCGTTTCAGAGGGTGCGATCATGTTTTTGCAATCCGCAGGACACGAATTCAAAAGCTAACACAAGACGCCGTAGCTAGGTCAGGATCGAAGGTAAAGTTTCTGTTTTCTTTGTCTTCAGCAACTAAATTTGAGAGAATATGAACCACTGTATGCGTATTGTAATACTGGATAGAGCAAAGAAATGCGCGGTACATCCAAGCACTTCTATCTCTGCCACCTCTCTGATGCAACCAAGCGATCAGCGCTCGTACCACTCTGCGACTGGCCGTATGACGGGGTCGACGGTGGTCATTGTCTGTGGGGAAAACCCAGTGTACCTCAGATAGCTATAGCACGTCTAATTGAAATTTAATGCGGTTTATTTTAAAATCCGTCTTTCCAGCAGCGCAAGTAGAATATGTTGACACACCACGCCGTCACGTTCAAGTAGATCGTGGGATTCCCACCCATTTGGGGTTTCCCCGTGCCGTGCTATTCTGTAAACACATAATTGTCTAGGTCACTACCACTAATACCAGTGGTAGTAAAAAAAAATAAAAAAATAAAAAATAAAAAGGGAAATGGACACCAATTTAGCCAAATAGACAAATAAAATCAATATGAGAACAGCAGAGATAACTTACGACTTGATTTTAGTGATAGTTAGATGAGAAATCACTGGGTCTACAGAGGAATTACAGTGTCAAGTTACATAATTATGTTGATGTATATTCTATTATAGGAATACCACGTCAATATTTTAGTAAATTGCACCCAGACAATTCTTGTTAATATGATAACCCCCATTGCATGTTCGTGATTGGGGGGGGGGGGGGGGGGGGGGGGGGGGTAGGCAGATACTTTTTTTTTCAATTTTTATCTAGCAACGTCCGCCGTATCCTAGGTAATGCTAAATCAAATTGACCGTTGCCCATAGATTTCCGGAAATATGAATAACAAACACCCACCCTCATCTTCCTACGCAAATAAACATAGATATACGCCCTATAGTCCTGTGGCGTTGACAGATTTGCATCGAAATCAATCAGTTTGAGAAACATCAAGTGGAGCTACAATTTCTCTTTCAAATTTTTATTTTGTGTTGCGCATCCCAAATGGTCATTTCGTGCGTTGACCCCAACGTTGCATGGCAGGAGTGGGTAATTCCCCTAACCCGTGTGAGATGACGTCATCGGGTAAGCAGAGGACTACTAAACACAACAAAAAAAAGTAAGTCCCCCCCAAGCAAAATATTATAACTTTTTATTGAAGAGGCTTTTGGCAAAATAAGTAAGCAGGATTGTTCCGTAACTTATTGCCGAACTTATATGTGAAAATCACATTAATCTAATCAGTCATGCATGAGTGGGCACATTTCAAAGGCAAACATGTCACTTTTCAAAAGTCACAAGGGAAATTGTTTATAAATGCCCTTTTAACAATACATTTTGGCATTTCTTGTGCGATATTTAAAATGTTTTCACTCAACCATGACACGAAAATGACTTCTTATGTTTACATAACAGGTTATGTTACATCTTCTAAATATCTAATTATCCAGTGTTATTTGTAACCAAAATAAAGTTTTTTTAAAAGTTGCAAACTCCAGAGTAATGAGGACTTGTTAAACGGTGCTCACTCAACCAGAACAATGGGTTAATTGTTAGTGCATCGGGAGATGGATGATAAACAGTGAAAGGACATAAATTATGCACCAGAAATGGAATTCATCAAAAATTTATATGACAGAATTCCAAATTTACCCTTGTGACTTTTGAAAAGTGACATTTTTGCCTTTAAAATTTGCCCACTCATGCATGACTAATTGGATTAATGTGATTCTCGCATATAAGTTATTCAATAAGTTCAGGAACAATCCTGCCAAATTATATTGCCCTAAACCTCTTAAACACTAAAAAGTTATGCTATTTTGCTTGGTGGGGACTTACATTTTTGTTGTTGTGTTTAGTATTCTGGGGCGCAGCATGGATCGTTGTGAATTGGGATTCCCCGTCCGTTATAGTCTTAAACGGCTAATCCACGCTGAAATTAAGTTGATTTTGATAAAGGCAGAAACACGAAAGAAACATGATGAAGGTTTGATGAAAATCCATGAAAGGATGAGAAAGTTACCATTGTTTGAAGTTTTGATTTTGTGACGTCACGTGCGAGGTGCTCTCCCGTTTTGTTGTGAATTATTTTTTTAAATGTCGATTCTCTCAAAAGGATATGCATCATTTTACATGTGCATTTGATACATCATTAGAATCACTATTATACACAATACCTCTATGAAAACAATATTCCTTCATTAAAAACATAAAAAGCGCAATAATTAAATCATACAACACACATCATAACAGGAGGGCAACTCACATGTGACGTCATAAAATTGAAATTTTTAAAGATAATTTCTTCCATATCCTTAAAGGATCTTGATTAAACCTTCACTACGTTTCTTTTTATGCAGAGAGGTGGCGCTGCCGCCTCTCTGTTTTATGTCTTTGAAGGATATTAACTACAGATATTAGTAAATAATACATGTAAAAGAAAGAATCAGACAAGAAAGGCGTTACGCCTACCCAACCCACAATGGAAACTATGATTTGGCTCTGGTACGGTAAGAGAGGGAAAGAGCAATTGAGATAGATAGATAGAGAGAGAGAGAGAGAGAGAGAGAGAGAGAGAGAGAGAGAGAGAGAGAGAGGGAGAGATAGATAGAGAGAGAGAGAGAGAGAGAGAGGGAGGGGAGATGAAGGAGGAGAGAAAAAGATGGAGGATAGAGAAACCATGTGTCCCACAACCACAATACATGTATCTGTTAAATCTTGAACAATGTTCCGAATACAGTAACACATGTACCAACAATTAAAACAGAGAAGGGGATTGTAGTAAGAGATACAGTACATGTATAGAGAGAGGGTGAGAGTGAGAGTGTAATAGATACGGAGAGAGAGAGAGAAAGAGAGAGAGAGAGAGAGAGAGAGAGAGAGAGAGAGAGAGAGAGGGGGGGGGGGATAAGAATAAAAGTTGGGGGTACTAAATAAAGAGAAAACAGGAGAGGTCACGGTGAGAGAGGGAGAAAGAAGAAAAAGAGTGAGAGATGGGAGAGAGGACAAAGGAAGTGGCAGAGAGTGGGAGAGAACAAGAAAATATTTATGTACATGTAGTGTGAATTAGGACAAAACGAGACAGGAATCGAAAGATGAGAAAGGGGGAAGGGTGGGGTTGGGAGAGAGAAATGAGATACAGCAAAATACATGTATATGCAAAGACTTGACTGAAGCCGAAATTTGCGTATTTACTTCATTCAGCTATTTATTCAGCATCTCATAAATGCAACTTCACAATCACACATGTACATGATCAATATGTTCAATTCGATCGTACCAGTTTGGTTGGCCAGGATTTAGTAAAAAGGGTGCATAGCCCTTTTGCATGTCAAAATACAAAATTATATACCACTAAAATGGAAGAAAATATTACTTAAGAACTTTGCTCACGATATTGGAACTTGGAACTGACTTAACTCTAATATTACCAGGTCTTGAAAATCTCACTGGCTTACCACACATCTAAATGCCAATGGTAATGAGAGAGTTAACCAATTACCAGGTCATGAAAACCCCATTGGCTTACCACACATCTAAATGCCAATGGTAACGAGAGAGTTAACCAATTACCAGGTCATGAAAACCCCATTGGCTTACCACACATCTAAATACCAATGGTAACGAGAGAGTCAAGGCGGAATCATATTGATCTTGAGACTTTGAGTTGAGATTTGGAAGGGTTGTCCAAAACTCAGCAGTTTGAGTAGCCGATAACCAGCTTGAATGACAATATTATTAACTTATATAAAATACTGACATTACATGCATACAGAATCGTATAAAACCACCACATATACCATCAGAGGTTTTGGAGTGATACTCCATGTGTTCCTATTTTGTATTAATAAAAATCATACGTTTTTGTTTCCTTGTCTAAATTTTTAAAGGAAGCTGAACCAATCTGTTTCTCACATTTCTCAACTTCTTTTTAGGCTGGACTTTCCTTAACATGTAGCCATGAAGCTCTTTGCAATAAATTATATAACTATTTCATGTTAGTTATGTATTTATTGGTCTCTGTTATGATATAAAAAATGAGCTATTTGGTATTTCATTTTCATTTCCTTTTGTATCAAAATATTATATGACAGCTCTGAGTTTATTGTTTTGATAAATCAGCACAAGTATTTACATGAATCATGAAGATAAGGAAAGCTTTTTGAATAAATGAGGCAAATTACAGTGTACTTTGCTTTGGATACACAGTGTCACTGAGTTTACTAGCATTGATAATTCTCTTTCCATGAACATATTTACAGTTTCAACTGTATTTGTTCCCACAACTCATACAATAAGAATATGGTATTGACCTGAAACAATAGTTGAGAAACGTAAATTACACTTGAACTGAGAGGGTGCGGGGTGTGTGTGTGTGTGTGGGGGGGGGGGGGGGCAACAAAGAAGTGGGGCTTGTAGACTTGATATCTACTGAGTCTTTTTTTTTTACTTCCAATATACAATCACTACAGCAAATGAGTTCCATAATATCTCACTTTTTATAGTAAACATAATTGCAGTCCAGTGGAATTATACTTCATTTGACATTTGTTATTTGCAAGGGCTACTTTTTCAAGGACACTGTGAAGGCGTGAAGCAAGAAGTGCATTCTACCTTTTGAAGAAAATCATTTTTCACAGAGGCACATTTGTTATTTATGGGAGCTCTTTTTGGTATTATGGATAAATCACCTTGAGACCCGTAAATTGTTCCATTGTTGCACATATCACAAACAAAAGTTTATTTCATCATGTGATAGTTCAATGAAGCTTGTCACCTGTATGACTGATGGACTCAAGGTTGTGTGTGAAATGACATTCGAAAATCAATCTCCATGGCTTTGTGCCTATGCCTGTTGGACTGACGAGATCTCTTATGAACATCCGAAGATTCCACGGCTTTTTTCCTCTCCCCAGGTTTCCTTACTCTCTTCACGGCATCTGCGTCAAACGGCTTAAAGTGTGTGATTCTCGGTTTGCTATCACGTGTCTCGTCTGCTCCCAGGCCTTGTCTGTCTCTCTTGAGGATGGTCTTGACGGGGAACTTACTCCCCTCTCCTTCTCTCCCGAGTCCCTTCTCCTTATCCCAGCCCTCCTTCAGCATCATCTGGAAACCCCGGTTGGACTCAGGGATGTGGTAGAATGTCGGATTAGGCTCGTGACCGCAGGAGAACAAGTGGACTGTCGATTTCTTGTGCATGCTCGCGGCATCCGTGAATCTCTGTTGGCAAACCTCGCACCACCATGGTTGCGCTGTAGCTGAGCTGTTACGTCTACTCGATCCACCCCCTCTGTGCAACTCCATCACCGTTAATCCCCTTTGCTCAAAGTGATGTAATATTTGTACGACGGAATCCCGACCCGTCATTTGAGCTAGTTCCAAGGCTGTCTGTCCTTGTTTGTTCCTGTGCGTGCTCACTGTGGGGTCTTTGGTTAGAAGGTATTTGACAAGATGAACGTGGCCGCTGTATGCAGCACACATTAATGGCGTCCATCCGTAGTGATCCGTATCAGACAACCTTGCCTCTCCGTTCTCAAGTACTTTCCTCACCTCTGCTACATTCCCTTCTTGACAATACTTCAGCAGCTCATTCACTCGACGTACATCACTCCCTCCTCCAGTATCATGACCCGATCTCTTGCCAATTTGCACTTTGTTATTACAAGCTGTTACTTTCGAGTCTGACGATTTCCACCTCTTCTTGCCTTGTCTTGATTTCTGCTTAGAGTCTACACCGCTGTCTGGTTTCCCCTCCGCTTTGGGGAATGACTGGCTTATGATGTCTTCATAAAACTCCATAGTCTCTTTGCCAGCTTTCCTTTCAACTATTTCTGCACATTCAACTGCCTCTTGTCTTGTGTAGGGATGGATTTTGTGGTCATGTTTTGCTTTTACAAATGGAACAGGTCTGGTCTTGAGACTAAAGGCCATGGCTGGGTATCCGTGTGGTTGGCCAGCCTAGATGATCAGGCTGTGGAGTCAAGATCTAGATTGCTGGAAGGCTTTCTTATCCTGCACTTCTCCGCACTGAAGCCCAGAGCATGTGGTTACCAGCTGCACATGAAGACAAAAGGAAATGAAAAAACCCACATCATTGTCAAATGATTCTTCTATTTGTTGGAACTGCTGACAAAATAACATGAAACACTCTACACATACTAAATGTATCCTACACTCTGTCAGTTTCCTTCCTCCTATAACCCCCCCCCCCTCCCACACACACACATGCGCACAAACTTATGCATGCTATAGGCAAGGTACTTGTATCTCAATTTTAAAACCTGTTTTCTTGTCATCTAAAAACACATTCTTAGTAAATCTTACAATATACATGTATTACATTTGATTTACAATTACATTTCATATATCAATATCAAATTTATGTCATTTTATGTGCATGTCAGGATTACTTGGCTTGGAGGCTCTAACAATGGTTATTCTCTGACTGAGAATGACAATTGCTGCACTATTAAAAATTAAGTAAAACTGACTCAAGATTCTGACTAGTCAGGAATAATCGTCTCTGTCAGCAGTGTCGCAATCGGGGCAAAAATACATTTTTTGAGATCCCCAGGGCGTTCGAACAGAGGAGCCAAATGCAATCTCAGCGGATCCAACGTCCCACAGAAATGGGTTTTCTCAATCTACTCTAGAGTCTGACTTACTTTCCTTTAAGCTTTTCTTCATATTATCATATCACTGCTTTATTTTGAATATTCATGAAAAGTATCTTCCTATATCACTCACAGATAGAATGCACTTACCCGATTTGAGGCCCGAAACTTCCACCGGACACTCAGCGGTCAGCATGCGGCTCGTCCTGGCGCGATGTGAAGTCACTGCACCGCGACCATTCTGCGCTTCCGCGAACTGCTTAATTGACCCTACTAGTCTCTACGTTGAAAATAACTAAATAAAGCGAAAATATTGGGGGAAACAATTTGCTTGTGCCGACAGGGTGTAGTGTATCGCCTTAAAAACACTTATCAGAACTCAAAGAAACGTAGTATTTCTGTCCTCTGACGCTGTAAAGGCAATGTAGCTGTCGGTTTCGTTGTCATTTCGTCGAATGAACAAATAGCTAGCTGTAATCAAGGCAGAGAGAGTTTTAAACTTTGCTCCTGTACTGTACATAGCCTACGTTCCAGCATGTGGAGTGCATGCTAAGCAATATAACCCATACAATATTCTTCTTATCTCTATGAACCTGTTCCGTATCATGCCTGGTCTCATCTAATTTTCTTGATTCTTCTGCTAATTCTTTTTGTTTGATTAATGTTATTTCATGTTATGGCGTTCCTTTCCTCCTTCCATACGGCCAGGTTCACCTGAATTTTATGTCCAAATTATGCCGAGACGCGACATGATAAAGAATAATAAATTAAAACTAAATATGTCGCATACTGAGATTTGTTGGATATGCTTGGTATGAAAACTTAACTTCAAAACTATTAACATGAACTTGCCTAAAGTTATGGAGCTAGGAGCTATATAGTCTAGTAACCTTCCAATTACGTACTGTGTCGTTTTTGTTTTTGTTTTTATGAGAGAGTGAGTGCACATTTAACCCCTGAATACGTTAGTGGTCGAAGGCCTTTATTTTGCAAGTACATGTATATCTTTCAGTCATTTTTACGGGTTAGGCCTCTTATATACTGTTTTTTTCTTTTTGCATCATCCAAGCTTATTGTAACTACAAAATGGAGATGGAAATCAACAAATAAAGGTGGATTTATAAACAAGAAAAAAATGAAAAGAAAGACAAGGTTACGCGATCAACGGCTCTGCAGAGACCTAATGACAACAAGAAATGTAAGTGTTAAGATTTTCGTGTATAAACACAAAGAGAGAAATATCAAACTAAAAGGACGATTCATTGATGATCTAAATTGTTGGTGAAAAGTGATTGAACTTGAAGGAAACCATTTCTTACATAGCGCCATCTTCTGTTTAAAACTGGTGAAGTTGCTTTGACAACGACAAGCGAAAAAAAAATGGCAACCGAACGAGCGGAGTCCATGTACGAAAACACGAGATTAAATCTCCTCGAAGTCATTGAGGAGAGAAATCGTGCTTTGAATAAGGTGAGAACACCAGCTGCAATTTCCCTCTCACTTCCTAACCACAATAACAGTTATAATAGCGCATTAGTTTCGTACATTGTTCACCTCCATTTTGCTCAGTAGTTGGCGAGCAGGCAGCGAGTTTTGCTGGACAGCTCCGCCGGGTTTTCCCCGGTTGAGCCTATAGTATGAATGTGGCGTTGGGTCATTATTTTAGCTGTAGTATTGTCAATGCAATTTTAATGCAACATCAGTCACAAGTAGATTCTACAGTCCACCAGTGACATAGAGTGTACTGTACCCAAGTGGTCACAGGCTAAGTGCATTTCATGTAGACTCTATTGCCTTTGGCATGATTTGGAGAATTTATATGCATGCTCTGAGTCTGAGTTTGTGCTCGCATACTGAAATACTGAAACACAGGTTGAATAGCCAAGGTTTATCGCTAACCAGAACCGCAATGCATCATCATGGGATCGAAAAGGGGGCAAGCTGATAGTTAGTGGAAGACGAAATATACACGTGCATGTCTACTGCTGACTATGCTAACTTATGAGTGTCGCTTTACTGTTTACTGCATAAAGAGATATAATTAATTGTAAGTGATGAAATTTAACATGTTGTTCTTGTTCACTGCAAAACTTAAATCATTATTATTATTTGAAGAAGAAACAGATCACAACGTTTCGTTCGCTTTAAATACCCCATGGTCAGTGCAGCACACTAACCAAAATCTGCTCATAGTCCAATAGTAATCTTCAACTGATCTTTTTCGATTCCGTTTACCATACATATCGAGACAAACAATTATCAATAGCCAATTATCTGAATTGAGTAACATGTTTAGCATATTAGTTACAATTTGTGCCGTAAGGTGAGAACAATTGTGCGTAACAGTTAATTTCTATTTTCAAGTGATGCATATTATGTCTTCAACTGTGCTATTGTTCACTGCAAAAATTGATAAAATATTTTGTTTGTTAAAAACATATATATGTTTGGTTAATGTCCGGGATGAAATACGACAAGACATGTGCTTACCAGTTTTACCAGTTTTGCAAGTGATGTAATATGAGATAGGTTTTTAACTGTTTTATTGCTCACTGCAAAAACAGATAACAGTTTAATTTTGCAAACAAAATCCCCTCATATACTTGGTTACAAGTCGAGGAGAAATGATACATGTTCTTTCCAGTATTACAAGTGTTTCTACTTGGAATACTTTTCCAACTAGAATACAGATAAAATGCAAATTCCAAAATGGTGCTTACTTCTCACTGAACTATACATGTATGTAAACCATGTTGTGTTATATGTCAAAGCAGGGCCCCCTGGTAGAACAGTGTTCAACCATTGAAGGGGCTACCCTGGGTAAATAATAGTTATAAAATAAAAATAAACAACCATGCAGAACAAGCTCATTTCAGTAAAAGCAGAAACTGGAATTCGAAATTGTGGGAATAGAGGGAAGGTATGCATTGCACGCATCAACAAACTTGATTTTCAGATAAATTGGAAGTTCCCTGTGGTAGTATTCTGAAAATTCTGAAAAATCTCTGCATGTGCCAAAGATATTGTATTCCTTTGTTGTATCATCTCTCGTTGTTTTTTGTTTTAGCACAATGTCATGTATAGTGATTGGTCCTCAAACCGGGCCCCTCCCCTTGAAACCGGCCCTCACGTGTTTCTGCTCTATGCACATTATCTACATGTAAGGTTTCGTAGAGTTCTGTCTTGATATCGTCAAAAGAGTTACGAAGAATGTTTATACATTATACCTTTCTTTCTGCAAATTTGACATTGATGTAATGATTGATGTGGGCTTATGAATGCATTTGCTTCAGACTAGGAACTGCTGACCACTCACATGGTAAAACAGCAATACATTCATTCACTTGTATGGGATGTTCCACATAGGCATTGTCCTATGTCCATACATGTACATTTGAGCACTTTGAGATCTATGAATATGATACTAAATGTTGGTTTATCTAGATATGGTACTTAAATTCAGTAACCTCGGGTATATCTTCTCTAAGTTTTATTTGCATGTACATGTATAATGATATAAATGTGATTTTGAGAAAACAAAAATTCTTGATACATGTGTAAGTCTTTGTGGGACACTTAACAGGATAGCCCCTAATTTGAAACTGCAATTTAGCTTGTACTCTATTTCATCAATTGCAAAACTAATCAAATGAAAAAGAAATTACAATGTTATTCAATTTTCCCATACCTACCATTAAGGCTACGTTAAGATTTATGTGAATTACATCATGGACTCTATAGTTCTACTTGTTATAAGGAGTAAGCCTTGATTCAGAGCACCAGAACAAATAGAAAACTCCTTCATTTTGCCTGAATAGAAGAAAATAGAGGTTTAGAGAACAGGATGCATGGCCTGCAGTGTATAAAAAAAATTTGCATATCAAACAACCGCCATAGATAATTGATCACTTGTGTCCCTTTTTTTATAAACAGAAAATGCTGATTAAGAGTTCAATATGGTACATTCACGAGAATCGGGGCTCGTCAGTTCCTTGTGCTCTACAAGATCCAGTACATATC
This sequence comes from Arbacia lixula, assembly GCA_963669155.1. Classification (NCBI taxonomy): domain Eukaryota; kingdom Metazoa; phylum Echinodermata; class Echinoidea; order Arbacioida; family Arbaciidae; genus Arbacia; species Arbacia lixula. The sequence goes on from OZ022579.1 coordinate 8,338,865, forward strand.
AATCATATCTCATATATTTGATTATTTATCCAATGTTGTTGACACTGCCAGGTGTAATCCTGACAGCTATTGTCCGTGATTTCCTGTCGCTTCTCAAACCAGTGAGAAGGTGTTTATTGTAGTCATGGCAACCAGGTGGAATCAGCTGGCATGCATGTTGGAGGCCGTATTTGTACATCGCCTCTTATGATATCTGAGGACATGCAGATAAGTGTACATGTATGCTCTTTGCCTGCATTATCTACATTTACACTTGATATGCAGTATATGAATGCATATTTCTGTTTAATGGCCACTTAGCTCGTGGAGTGTGCTTGTAATAGGTGCGCATGGTGGTTATTGCAAAACTATGAAGGAGTGTGTGTGATTTGGCGTAACCACCATGAGCGTCATTGTGGAGCTAGCAGGATTAATATCTTGATTGATTGAATTTCTTGATTGATTTGTATGATTGTTTCTGACATTCAAAGCTGTAGTTCATGCAGTATTTAGCGTGAGTGGTGCAATCTGTATGGTTGGGGTAGGATTATAGCTGAGGCTTACTGTATGTTTGAAGAGCAACACTAGATAAAGATTGACGCTTCGCTAAGATTCCAACAAAAAGTGGATGTCATGGTGTGTCATATGTTATGGTAAACAGTCAATGAATTTTGATAACTCGTCTTGCTGAAGGACTGGGAACACTACTTGACAGCTGACATGATGCATTTGTGCAGTTTGATGGAGAGATGAAAGATGGATCTTTGGTTCTTATAACTTCTCAGCAAACTTTAAATCAAATCTGAGGTGATAAAGTCTTCCTGGAGGAAACAAGGGACGAAGTACGAAACATAACTGTACAATTGGAAGCACTGGGAGTCGCCATGGCAACCAGTACCAGTAACAGCGGCAAACCTCCAGCCCAGCCTCAGTACTGGGTGGACCCTACAGAGGTGTTGACCCGGCCTAGACACAGCCTACTGGATGCTATACTGGGCAAGATCCGCAAGACTGACCCAGACAGGGTACAGGCTGAGACCGCTGTTGTTCTTGTTGTTGTCTTAGTAGAAGTTGTATATCTTATGAAAGTAATATGTTTCTTAACGGAAGGTTCTTGTATGGTGAGATATACATGTATGATGACATTTGTATTACATCATCATATTGATGAGACTGTTATTATCACTACTGTTATTTTGTACATGTTATGTACGTTATTATAATTATAATATTATGATTATAAATATTATAATAGTATAAGCAGGGAATATTATCATTCGTTGTTGTAATTTCTATTAACATTATCATTCTCCCTTTTGTAATTCATTGTTATCATCATTAATATGTACATGAATTGTTGTTTGCAATAATGTTGTAACTTATTTCATAAAGAAAAGCTGGGAAATCTTGAAAAAAGGTTTGATGTATATGTGTTTAAACTATTAAAGATAAAATAACTTATGCTTACATGTATAAAAAACTTATTTTTTTTTGTTTTAATGATTGCATGTACAATGTATTTATTTGTATTACAATCACTTTATTTCTGAGAGATTTCATATTAAATGCTTACTAGTCATTTGTACCTCCTGCACATGTATCTCCCAGCTGCTACTGCATGTACATTGGTACAGTAGCTGTTCAGTTTTGTGGGAGATATTGATGATACTACCGGTATTGTTATTACTGTAATGTTAGATTGAATGATGGCGTGAAAGGAAAATCAGGAAAAAGAAAATAGACGAGGAAGGATGTGAATCTACATCAAAACATGTTGTCAATGTTCCCTTTCTGTGGTAAGATCAAGAGTGTCATATGTTTTCATAGCCAATAATTTGTGCAGTACGTACAATACTGTAGCCGTTACAACCCAATGGGTGCCGTACAGACTGCTGCTCTATGGGATACGTGCGTATTACTCTTGCCAGAGGGCGCCATTGGCATGTAAAAAGTTGAACTGCATCCAGTTCCCCAGAGTCGGTTAAGTAACTATCTTGATCGTTGTTTCTCTCATTGTGTGTACACAGAAATCCCTCCTGCACAGGCTGGTATATGTGGCTAAGCTCCACGATTCGCTGGAGGACAAACGAGAGTTGGGAGGTAAGCCAAACAGAGTATGGTACATTTGGTGCAAAAAAAAATACACTATTCCTTGTAAAATTCTTCAAATCTTCCACATAGGAGACAGAAATGCTGGTCTTTATGTGGTGTAGTTACAGATTATGAGACAGAACTCGCCTTGGGACCCACAATTTGTTATAATCATTGATTTTTGGAGAATAACTGCATTACCTGGGTAGGCTTCATGTCGAGTAATAAGAGGCCCCAAATGCTCTTGGGTTCAGGACTAATGTTTGTTAGGTTGATTCTACCTGAGTGTAAAAAACATTTTACACCTACATGTAAGATCAATACATACTATGTAACTCAAAAGTTACAATTCATATCAAACTAATATTCACGATGTGTACATTTCAGCTTGATTAAACTTGTAACTTTTTGGTTAGTATCAATCAAATGTGTATTTTTTTATGTTAAAGAACAATACCATCCTTCATCTATTTTGTTCATGCACATGTGTTTTGCGTCGTTGTTATGTACAGTGAGCTGTTTGAAATTATACCCTTTTTCAGAGACTGAGGCGAATCAAGAAATTAAAACTTGGGTGTATCATTATGTCAATTGTTTGCAGTCTTTGAACTGCATGATAAGATTTGAACAATTAAGATATGATTCACATATTACAGTTTGTATTGATTAGATATTAGTACCTCCTTAATGAACCACCCAAGTACTGATATAGTTTATCAAGAATGTTTGAAGGAGGCCAACAGGTTGCAATAAGAGCTCAAAGGTTCCTTTTCTTCCTAAGCGCCCCCTCTGCTCCTACCCCTGTGCCCCTTCCCCTAGCTCCCACCCCTGCGCCCACTCCCCTCCCACCCCTGCGCCCCCTCCCCTCCCGCCCCTGCGCCCCCTCCCCTCCCGCCCCTGCGCCCCCTCACCTCCCACCCCTGCGCCCCCTCACCTCCCACCCCTGCGCCCCCTCACCTCCCATCCCTGCTCCCACACCCCTCCCACCCCTGAGCCCCCCCCCCACCCTTGAGCCCACTCCCCTCCCACTCCTGTGCCCCCCCCCCCCCACACCCCTGCGCCCACTCCCCTCCCATCGCTGCTCCTACCCACCTCCTGTGCCCTGCCCCTCCTCCCCTTCCACTCCCCCCTTGCTGGTATATTTGTCACAAGGCATATCAGCAAGTTTTGTTGCCATCATAAATTAAATCCCACAGCACAACAATCAGCATCAGAAGTGTGGGTAGGAGGTAACCCATGAGATTTGAAGCCCCATTCCCTTCCCTTAGCCCCTCTCCCCTTGCTGATATTTGTTGCAACGCATATCACCAAGTCTTCTTTCCATTATATATTCATCTCCCTATATAGCACATTAATTTTGCAGCAGAAGTGGGGTTAGGGGGGGGGGGGGGAAACCACATGAAGACGCCCCCCCCCCCTTATGAATAAGCATTGAAGTACTTTTAAAACTATACATAAAGATTGATCAAGGGAGTCAAGAAATGTAGTCTATAGAAGAGCAGGTGGTCTCTTTGCACAAGTCACTTGTATACAGGCTTCAATGAGAAACCCTGTTCAAGGGAAACAATACATGTGGTCTTTATGGACAGGTGGTCTTTGTATACAGGTAGTCGCTAGAGCAGGTTTCATTGTATCATGTTTGATAGATAACACACAAGAGTGTAAGAGTTTACATGTAGCTTCCCGGCTGGGTTTTGTTCAAATTCTCTCTAAGATTCTTTTGTAGACCTGTTTTTGGTCCAAGCAATGCAACATTTGCCTAGAGGTTTATTTCTGTCATCCTTGAAATGAAACCCCACGTTGAGCTAAATATAATGTCTTTAACTTTCTTGTTTTATTGCTAGATTTATTTCTGAAACTAAACCCACATGCATTGTTTGCAAGAAGTGATTCAGATGAGTTGAAACCTTTACATGGAAATGTCAATGAACAAATGACAGGAGATCTAGGACTCCCCAAGGCCCTGCTATATTTGTCAGAGAGAATTCATCTTCATTGACTCAAAGAAGTCTTCATTCAGATCGACATCATTCAAACAGAATGAAAGCAGGAACAAAAAGTGAAAGTGATATCTCTCAAACATGTAGGTGGTAAAGTCTCTCTTTATTTTGATTAAAATCTCTTAATGAGATGAAGTAAAGATATGAAGTGAAGGTGAATACATAATTGTAATTCAAGTCCCTGGTCTTTATTCAGATTGAAATCTTTCAGAGAGTTAGAATATAAACACAAAGTGAAAGTGGAAACTCTCATAGGTGGTGAAGTTTCCAAATTAAATCATTGTGATAGGTGTTTCTTTCTCTCAAATTGATTGGATTGAAAACAATAAATGACTAATATAAGAACAACAAGCAAGCAATAGTATAGCAGTGAAAGAAGTTACAGAATTGTGATAGGTCATGATATGCAGTATTGTCTTTGTTCTTAAAGTCTTTTAAGATTGTGCCAATCGTACAACTTCATTGTTGTATAAATTTATTTTAGGCTCCTTAAGACTCATTTAACCCCCAGGGGATGAGAAGTGCGATGAGCGGAGGTGTCCTTGTAAGAAGAAGCGAGACAATGTAAGTTTTTCCATGAGAAGTAGGAAAAAAGGAAAAGAAAAGAAAATGGAAAGATTGAGAGGAAGAAGATTGCTTTTTTTTAAAGGTTACTCATTCAGTGGTTTAGACACTGTTCTTCCTGTATACAATAATAAAAAATAATGATATGACATTTTCATTCAACATAAAATAAAACATGTAAGGATGACAAAAGAAAAAGTGAAATACAGACTGCAGATAAATAAGATGAATGGAAAGACTGAAATGATTGAGAAGGAGAAGAACATGAGGGAGAGAAGGAAACATCTGAGGAAAAAGAAAATCAAGGAGAAAGAAAAGATGGAAGACCAGAAACTTTTCGGAATGACAATCACCAAGAGGAGAAAAAAAATCAAACCTCTGTATGCCAGATGAAATGCTGCTCTATAGGATTTGTGTAAATTGATGTTGAAATAATCCACCAGTGGCATGTTAAGGGTTAAAGACTGTCCGTCCCTTTTGAAGCTTTCTGTATATGTAAAAATTTCAGCCGTTAAATTTCAAACCGACTTTTTTCGTACTACGAAAAAAGTATTAGTCTTTGTTACAGTATCTATGTGGTTATTATGCATGTGTGAAATCCTAATTTTATGAGTAATTACCAAACTTTGGAGATGATTCCTTCTACAGAACATTTTTTTCATCATGCATTTTATAATTTAATAAACAGATTAATCAATAAAGCAGATATTTCATCACAAACTGCTAAGAGCCTGAGGTAAAGACTATTAATCAGACGTTGTTTACATGCATTATTTGAATTTTGCTTTACGTATCAGTTTCAAATTATGAATATACAGCTTCCTAACACTTCTTTATATGTTTTGCCAATGTTTTGATGGTTTTGTAGTGATCTGAAAAAGGGACAGGCTGTCTTTAATGGTTAAAGAAAGAGATAAAGAGAGGGAAATCATTTCTGCCATTGGCATTCAAACAGTCAAATTGCATGCTTTCTGTATTTTTATATATCATCACCGTGTGGATCCTCATTCCCTGTCACTCTATCCCCCATGTACAGTACTTGTACTACATAATACCAAGGAGGTATACAACATATAGTAACATTAACCCTGTGTGTGACAAATGAATTCTTGCTCTATGGGGATTGTGTGTGTTACTTGTGAGAAAAAGTCCCATGTGGCTCTCAAAGAACTTATTGATGAGGGACGACCCCCACCTTCCCCCACCTTCCCCCACCTTCCCCCACCTTGGGGGTAAGCTAAAGGAGAAATAACATGCATTGACATTGATTATCAGCCTAATGGGGGAATCCACGCACCCTTTACGTTGATTACACTTCCCTCTCGTCTCAATCCTTTCATCACGATTGTGTTCTCCAGCTGGGGCTAGAAAGTGAAAGTCCCAATCGGCATGGAAAATGACGCGTGAATTGTAAGGGGACGGACGTACTGTGATGGAAATCTCTTTATATTTGTGTGAGAGACTGTGTCACTCAAGACTCTTTTGTCAAGGCTGGTTAATGCTTTGTAGCGCATCTTGACATAATTTCAGAATTGTCACCGCACTGCCATATGGTGGAGAAATTCAATTTTGGAATTGGTAAAAAAAAAATACTGTATATTACATGCAGTATGCATTTTCTATTTATCATTGGTCATGTAATGAGATGAAAATCTCTTGTGTGCATGTCAGTGTCACCTGAGGCTATATTGTCAAGGTTGGTTTTAAATATCTTGACATACATGTAATTTATGAATTGTCACTGAAATGGATAAATTCCACGAGAATACTGCATTAGGTATAGTGCATATTGTCTGACTAGTATTGGTCATGTGTAAAATTTGATTCAGTAAAAAATGGGCAATGTTGATCTTCATATTTGACTGTCAATCTCGTATGCGCATTTGCTTCATAATTTACGGTTCACTTGGGGGAAACATGCAAATACTTTGTATTTGAAATAAAAATGTAGTTAATGTGTATGGGTAGTATTTCTTGTACACCAGTATGCATGTCCATTAGTTAGTTGTGTGACAGTTAGGTTTAGAAATTTGTCACTTTTTTTAATATCAAATTTTTTTTCCAACGTTCAAAAATCATAAATTTGCCCATGTTTCTCATATTTTTCACCAATATGTGGCTTGGGCTTTTACTTTTGTCAACGCATGAAATTATTGCATGTACACTCCATGTCAAAGGAATTGGCATCGGGAAAGGTAAAGGGAAGAAAGGAAGGAGCCACAGTTTTAAACGGGGTATATTTTGTCCACTTCAGCATGAAACATGATGCTTTAGCCTAAAAAGCATCGTGTTTCATGCTGACTGGACAAAACATACCACGGTTAAAAACTGCGGCTCCTTCCCTTTCTTCCCTTTCCCTATGCCAATTCCTTTTAAGCTGTAGTGTAGTATGACTATGTATGTTTCTCTAATGGGTTTTGTTCTCTACAGTCAGCTGTCTACATGTATACACAACAGCTCAAAGGAATTGGCATAGGGGAAGGGAAAGGGAAGAAAGGGAAGGAGTCACAGTTTTAAACGGCAGTATCCAGTTCAGCATGAAACATGATGCTTTTAGCCTAAAAAGCATCATGTTTCATGCTGACTGGACAAAATCTACCACGGTTTAAAACTGCTGCTCCTTCCCTTTCTTCCCTTTCCCTTTCCCTAAGCCAATCCCTTTGAGCTGTAGTGTATATACAGAAGGCATATTACTGTCAATTTGAGTCAAGCTAGGATCCGTGACTACAACAGCAATAACAATAACAACTACATCCAATTAAACATAAGCATGAAGGCCACTTCTCAGGAGACACTACTTTACACACAATCACATGGTATCTTGTGGGGATTCAATACCAGGTCAAAATAAACCAGGTTCACTTGACATTTTAGACAGCTTATGATTATGTCCCCCACTAGAAGGCTATATGTTGTTGGATTTTTTTTTAAATCTTGATTTAAGTCAAAGAAGAACCTTCATGTAGCAGAATCAGTTTGGTTTGACTGTTGCTGTTTGTATTGTTTTCTACTAAATTGAAGAACACAAATTGATAGGTTTTTGCTAGGATACATGTACATGTCAATAGTCAATGTTCAAGATTCTGAAAATTCCCTGCTTGTGGTCCCATGAGGATATATGTTTCACAACATTTCCTGTCATTTCGTGCAATGATAAAACAAGATGTACTTGAACAGATTTTGGGCCATGTGGGTTGAAGGTCAAGTTGAAGGTGAGATCCCCAAATTCAATGGTGAATTTGACATAGAAAACAATGGCCAAAATGTAAGCACATTATGGTACAATTGACAGGACAATTACTTTGCAGTGCCAGATCGGTTAAATAGCAAGGTCATATCCCCCAAAATTCAAGCATTGATGTCACAAATCAAACTTCACACAATGACAATAATTGTACATTGCAGCAAAAAATTTTGGTGGGATATTTCAAAGGTTAACGTTTGAGATTAATTTCATTGAAAATTCACTGCCTATGGTGGCTGGTGAGTAGAAGTGGCAGACTTTCATCACACTTGGTACAATGATAATTATATGTACATGTATATATGCCTTTCTGGCAGGCCTGGATCTAATTTTTGATCGGAAAGGGCGAAGGTAAAATGTAAAACATCATTATTCAAAATGCCCTCTTGGAGCTAATAAAGTGTGGGTGCAGGAGAGTGGAGGCATGTATCAGTCAAATAACAGCACAAGTATCTCTAACTATTTTCTGTTCTTTTGCCTCACTTGCTTTTGTTGTTCTCTGTCCTTTCTTCTCCTTTTTTTTTTTTGTTTAAACTATATAGCAAAATATTTTTGCATGACTCCAGGGCTGTCTTGTAAAGCAGGCCCCAGCTAGGTTTTTGAATGAGACGTTTCCTGTAAATGTAATTACAAGTTGAATTAATACATTCTTTTTCGTTCATTTACAGGATGGAGCACGCTATCCTTACTACTGGGTGTATGCCTAAAAAACTTCTTTGTAAATTGAAATTATCCCAGAAAGCCCTTTCACTAAAATCTAGCCTAATACATTCTTGTTTTGATTGTTGTCTATACTTTGGCCAGCTCATTATGAGAAGCAGTTCAAGAATTGGCAGAACCACTTCCAGGGAGAAGGAGCCACCGGCATGCTGCTCGTCTACCCAAACCACTTTGTACATCTTGTGGAGGTATGTCAATGCAAGGTCTTTTTGAATAATTAATACTTCTTTTGGGCTGTTTTGCTTTATTGTAAGACATGATGCCTACACTATAGATTTTTATTTCTTCAATCATAGAGTTAGCTCTTGGTGTTTTTTGCTTTAGTTTTTACAAAAGGTATATTTTTTATTTACTCTTTGAAGAAAGATTTTTTGGGACACAGATTGGTATCACTCCAAAAGAGAGTCAGAAGAACAATAAGAATATTAGATAGTCCATGTACCTGTCCGTAGCAACATGCTTATTATGCATTAATGGCTGCTCAGAGCATGAGTAAGTCTTCATTGATATTAGCATTGTCATCATCTTCAGCTGGCACTACAGAGCACTGCTGTGATCGTCACAAGAACAAACCTTTAAACCTTTGGCAGGCAAAATGTTGCTGTTTGAGATTTACAATGTATGTGTAGTATTTGTGAATGTACAAAGTGAAAGTCTGTTCTCTACCAAATGTGTTGCACCTGTTATTCCTCAGTATGGTCATATCATCAGTCCGTGATACAGGTCAACGACCACTTCCATGTTTTCCTTGACTCGCTCTCTGCAATATTTGTTTTTTCACTCTGCCATTTCTCTTTAAGATGTTCCCAAAGTATTTCAGATTTTCAAAGTTCAATTACTAAATCCTAATCCCACCCTTAATTCCTGGCAGTCGTCCAGCGAGATGTTGATGGCTCTGAGCTCATGGTTTCAAGTTAATCCCTTAATCCTTATCTCCCCATGTTAATCCCTGGCAGTCGTCCAGCAAGATGCTGATGGCTCTGAGCTCATGGTTTCAAGCTAATCACTTAATCCTTATCTCCCCATGTTAATCCCTGGCAGTCGTCCAGCGAGATGCTGATGGCTCTGAGCTCATGGTTTCAAGTTAATCCCTTAATCCTTATCTCCCCATGTTAATCCCTGGCAGTCGTCCAGCGAGATGCTGATGGCTCTGATCCGAGACCTGCGTGACATCATCGCAGCCAGCTCCCTGGTGGAGCAGAGCAAGATCCTGGTCATCTCCAGCAACGTGCCCACCCGCCTCTTCTCCCAGTGGAGCTTCCGGGTGCTCAACCTGCCCGCCTCCAGGCTCCAGGAGTACGAGACCACCGAGCCCATCGAGAAACTGGTCAGTTTATACAGCTTGGTGGCGCTATTTGGGATTGAACACCATGATTAAGATGTGATCTGGGGCTATAGTTTTTGATATCAAGTCTTAGAAGTGACAAAAGATGTATCATATGAAATAGCGTACTAAATTTCCGCAAAATATCACTCTATTGTTATCATAACGTGATAAGCGTCACCTTTGCGGTGGTTTTTAAATGCAAAATAAATCCATAGTCATCATTAAATCTTCAAATTGCTTACATTCTGTAAATATAATTATATAACAAGTGATCACATTCTTGATGTTTCTGAACAGCAAAGAGATATCACCAGATTTGTAGCATTATCAGTACTCTACAATGCATTTTTTTGGATGTGCTTCATTCAAGAGAATGAGTTACGATTGAGTTACGAGTGAGTTAACATCTTGATTAGATCTCATGCTGAGTATTTAGAATACAAGATGATGTGAACACATATACACTAAGACTGATTTGATGCAATTTTTCTATCTACTGAGAATGAAAAATGACAGTAACAAGTAGGTTGGCCTCAATTATCAAAAATAATTTTATAGGATCAGAACACATTTCAGATTCATTCTGTATTCATGAGGAAATGATTGGTCAAACTTTAAGCACTGCTCTTACAAGGTTTTAAGGGAAATCAAACCCAAGTCACAACAAAACTTAAACAATGGTATCTGTCATTGATGCATTTCTGTTACTATATTGAATCATACAATGTAGCAGGGAACTTTTTGTTCATACCATGTTAAAAGAGTACTTTTAATTATTGACTTTCTTCAAATCTGCAAGGATCATAGATGTTTGCATCCATGATACCATTTGCAGATGGCTTGTAATGTAAAGTCTAGTGCAAAAATGTGTGTGATTTTCATTTATTGTGGAAAATGTTTTCATATTGTGTCTGTGCTGATGTGATTACAGATCCTAGTATTTCTTCCAGAAACCACAATGGGGATCCCATAGTGGTCCTAATGTCAACAGTCATTCTAATTCTTTCCTGGGATTTGATTCTTGCAGGCACCAGAATGCCTAGCCATGATGCTCAAGCTGGGATCATATCTTGCCAAGCAGCCTAAGGTATTTTTTAATTTCTTCAATTATCTGTGACTTTTTTAACCCATTTGCTATGGAAAATCACGTCTCCAGAAACTTATCCTTCTGGGCTTGTTTTAACTCTGTTTTAAATATTTTTAAGTTATATTTGAATGTCACTGATGTATGCAATTAGTATTTTGATTGCCTAGCTACCGTTATGTATCATATTTGTGCATTGGAGAGTTGATGTTTGAGAAGGATTTTACTTAACATTGTGTATCCATCTCTGAAGGAAATCTTTATACCACACTAACCACAGTACGTACGTACGTTGCGTACACTGTTGGCACGTTTAAGTGACAATGCAAAAACCCTAGTGGACACACTAGTGGCAATGCTCGCAAGTGACAGTTACAATCAATATTCACCCTTTGTTTATCAATAGTTTATGCATGCTTGGTACATAGGTACAGTGGCTGGGTAGCCTTAAATACTCTCGTTTTGGGCTGCCAATGCTGGTTGGAAAATCTGTTATCTTCTTTTTTATCTTCTGCATTTTTTTTCTTTCTACTAGTGCATCTTCTTTTTCCTGTTTTTTTTTTTTATCTTTCTCCTTTATAGTGATACATCTTCATTCCTTCCTTCTTTTCTACTGATGAATCTGCACTCGCGAATTACTGTAGATTCAGAAACTTAACCACATACAAAAATATTGTTGCATAGTATCAAATGCATTTGCGGCATGAAAATATATTATTATTCAAAGTTTACACACAGCATAAAATATATGTTTTCTCCCAGTCTTGTGCATACTAGTGCATTAAGTATTGGTAGCAAGGCCATAACAGGCTATTTACTTTGATGCTGCTAGGGTGTACATTGCAAAAAGAACAAATTGCAGATGCCGTCATTGGCGATTACATCTATACGCAAACATTGTGGCTTATACAGTGAGTCAGGAGGTTTTGTGTTTTGCCATTATCTAGTATTTTGTGGAAAGTAATTCAAAGTAATTGATATCAGTGGCATGCTGTAGACATGGAGGAACTAGCATTCCTCATGCATATTTTGCCCAGTGCAAGTGCAGCATTTTGTTGTCGCATCACGTGCCTAGTAACTGATCTTGTCATGTGATCGGGTGGTCTCTTAATCTTAATCACGGTATGCGATGTGAGCCCCTTAAGTTGAATTAATAAACGTAATGAGGGAAGTGATTTGCTGCTGCTGCTGCTGCCGCTCTCTGCCAGCAGTCTTGAGGCTAAAGAGTTCCCACTTCTGTAATTAATGAAAAGTGTTAGATGTCGCAATATTTAACTACTGAGACAGCCAATTAGATTGATAGAGTGGACAAACTGTTTAAAGGTGGTGTGTCCCCGCTGATGAAAGACATATTCTTTAACCCATTCGTGCATTTATTTTATTTCCATTTATTTCCATGATTACTCTTAGTGAAAGAGCCAGCTATGACCCCTGGCCCACCTGCCATACTTTATGCCTTATGCACAGAGTATGCACAGAGCTAGAGGTTGCTTTGTAGAAAACACATGCCTGGCTCGTGCACACATACACACAGTCAAGCCTACACACAGAATGAGTCTAGGGATTGGCTGAGACTATACCACACACACACACACACACACACACACACACACACACACACATACACACACACACACACACACAGTGAATTAAAATTAAAATAAGGCATGAAAAACAATCCTTCTCCATAGCTTGCCTCTCAAACTCAGCTTCATTTTGAATTGGAAAATGAAAGTTGAAGCTAATAACAATGTTATCTTATATTTTCCCTTACAATGATATATCAACAAGCTTCACAAGAAACATCCATATGTCCAGCATTGATAGAACTGATTGAATTAGATATTGATGTTCAAGTGAACATTACAAATGCAAAGGGCTGCAGGTGCTAGACTATGTTTTGAAATTGATTTTTTTTTCTTATTTGCCTCTGTCTTCTCCTTTCAATGATCTTCTGATTTAAGATGGAAGTATGAAAGAGGTCCCCGCAAAAAAAGCCGTAGTGTATTTGATAAGACAATCTACCGGATGCAAAATCAATGCTATTAAGAAAATAGTAAAAACTTTTTAGTAAAAATAGTAAAAACACACCATGTGGTTGTATTCGTTCAGGATATCTGACTCACTTATGAGGTGAACAGGGAAGGAAGAGTGAAAAGAGGAGAGGTAGATTTTTTTATTTTTACAAAACTAAGACTGTTAGCTTTAGTTTTTGGTGTTCATACCAAACATAGATGGATTGAAATGTAAGTAGGAGGAGATGATGGTGTAGGGATTTGTGAACTAGTCGGTGGCAAAACTTGCTTTATTTTCAGCATACTTTTCCTCTCTTTCTCTTTCTCTTTTCTGTCATTACTTTTGTGACTAGTTTACAACTCCCATCACCACCCTCCCTGCTTCCATTTCATCTAATTCATTTTCAGTTTAAACACAGAAAACTAAAGCTAAAATCAGTCTAGTGTAAGTACTACGAAATCGAACTTAATCTCCCCTCTTTTCACTCTTTCTTTCCTTCCTTCACACCATCAGTGGGTCAAATGTCAGTTACCAAAAGTTTGATCATTTTATGAATAGTGTTTCTTGGTAAACTCTCACTATGGAAACATTTAAAGAATATTTAGGATGCAACATCTTTTCTCAAACTTCTGAGCCTATCTACAGTACCATTGTAATAAAGTGTCACTTGTTATGGCTCAATTCATCCACATTCAATAAATTCATGTACAAAGCCAAAGGCTATGCATTATGTAGTTTCTGGTAAACAGGGGTCTGTAAAATGAAGTTGGAATAGCTCCCTCAGTGGCTCACACAGGACCAGAAAAAACATTTTATGAGCCCATGATGTTACTTACACACAAAAATGCTCCTTTCTTAAATTGCCCTTTTTTGAGCTCTTGATTGGTCTTCATCTTAATGATTTTAAAGAAGAACTGTATTTTATTTTGTAAATACATGTATTACTATAAACGAGTAGACTGTATCCCAAAATGATACCACCAGACTTGTTATTCCGAGAACAAACCTCTCCATAGCAGAAAAACGTTTTAGTATAGCTGGATCTAGAGTTTGGAATACACTCCCCTCTTCCATTCGAACAACACCGACCATATCATCTTTCAAACGACAACTCAAGTCATATCTTTTTCCAAATATCTAGTTTTATATTTTCATTTATTTAATGTGTATTTGTTTTGATGATTTTTGCTATCACTATTTGGTTTGACTTGGCTAACCCATCTGGGGCCTGGTGGCCTCAAGTGCTATACTAGAGCTTCTGTGAATAATGTGCTGACCGGGCTTGTCCCTTTAATTGTTGGTGAACGAAGCAGCAAGCAAGAGGCCACCAGGCCTCATCTGGCACAGTTGAGAACTCCAATGGTTGATGCAATTTAATGTATATATTTATATTTTATATCTGATTGTAAGCGCTGTGATACTTTTTGTGTATAGCGCAGATAAATAACCATTATTATTATTATTATTATGCAATGTAGCCGAGCTTATATAATGTAATATAAATAAATGCAATACATTGTGTAATTTAGTTTTCGGCTGTGAAACATGCCTTGAATAAAACTTGTTTTTGAATTGTTGTGTATTTGATTGTGATCAGTGCAAGCAAATGCACAGGGGCTCAGGGTGCTTAGCCATACCGATGCGGAAAAAGAGTTCCCCCCCCAAAAAAAAAAAAGGCGAAAGAGCCCCTGTGAATTTGTGGTGTTTATAGTGACATGGTGCCTGGAAAGGTTCCCCCACAAAAAATCCTTTTCTACCCCACCCTGCATAAGGCAATATTGTTAATTACCATTTCAAAATTGCCTCTTGGCACATAAAGAGGTTAACTTCCCTCCTGATCGTGAATGATATCATCTCCTTGGGTCCAAGTTAATCGCTGGTGATAAATTCATTTCAATTCAAGTAAATCAAACTCAATAAGCAAGAAGACCATGCAGCTGAAATGCTGTTGAGGCATTTCCTTGACTTACAAAAGGCAGAGAAGATGCCTAAAGCATGTGCATACTGTACATACAGACAGGTTTAAAAGCCTCCAACACAGAGAGCATACTGTATGGAAGAGTTATGATGTCGGACTGGTAATTGCAGCAATTTGTAAATGTAAACAGTGTGCCTGCAGCCTACACACATTGAATAATGCATGAGCCACTTATTCCATTTAAAGGTAAGGCGGGTGGAAACGGCAATGATTATGGTCTGAAATCTTGGCAGTACTGTTCTGTCGCATCAGCACTGGCTCCGGATTTTGTTTGACATCAATGATAGGTTCCTTCCATGGTATCTTTATTTTTTTTAAGGTAAAGTGTACCTCTCATTCGCAGAAGAAAAATCTTTAAAGCCTCGCATGAACGGCAAGAACATATGCATAAAGCTCATTCGGTTTGTGATATAAGAAACTTAGCAGTGATATTGAATGAAAAAAACACTGTACTTTATCCTTTTGCCTCTCACGCTTAGCCTTCTATTCAGGTTGAAGCTAATAATTGTTTGCTCTTCTCATCATTTATTATTTACTTTGCATGAACTATCCCTGTGTACAGCGTTTACCTGATTGAGTGGTTTACATAATAATGTTAGAAATGGAACTGTATGATGTATAAGGGTGTGTATAGGTCATATTTCATTTTTAGGCATCCTGTACTGAAATAATTTTGAAATATTTAAGTCATAAGCCCATCAAAAATTACTTTTTAGTTACAGTACCTTAGTCTGAGGGAAGATCGCGAATGATTTGTTGCTGTATATGTCATGGCATGTACATAATTTCATTTTTGAGTCCTGCAAAAGGGACACATCATCTTTAATAAAGCTACAAGATACATGCTGTGAGCGTTTCTAGCTGAATTTTAATCATTCAATCAGTGTAAGGGTATTGCAGCTTCTACTGGACTTGTAGTTAATAGGTCATTTATATGCAGTGCTTTGGGAATTTGCTGAACTTTAATCAGATTTCTACGATTTTTTTTTTAATGAAGGGAATTTGATTGAGGGTTGGCATAGCCCTTCCGCGGCTCAAAAATCTTAAGTTGTGAAAATAAAATGGCAAAAGCAGACAAAGATACTGTTTGAGAACTTATAGAAGTACAAAATAGAAGTACTTACAATTTATCTTTAGTGTGATTACCTTAATCCTTGCATTATGAAATATAGCTCTAGATGTAGTGTTCTACCTGCATGAATTTTTGTTGTTTCCTTCATGTTGAACATCAAAATCTAATTCTGCCAATCATGTTATTTACATGTAATTGATAGAAACTGTTCTCTTTATTGTAATATTCTATTTAAATGATTGTAGACTAAGGGAAGATGTTATTTTTAACTTCAACTTCCATTAACATTTAAGTGAAAAATTGAGTATATAAAACAACAAAGAAGAAGGAGATAATTTTTTCATGCGTCCTACAAAATGAACAAATACATTGTCAGAGCTGCCAAGTCTCCCTAATTTTGCAGGAGACTCCCTGAAAATAGACCAATATTACTGCATTGGATGTCATCACATCACCGAATCTCCCTGATTATTGACAGATTATTGTCATTAGTTTCTATGCATTTGATAGATATCTCCATGATTTCTGATGAAATTTCCCCAAATCTTCCTGATTGTTGAATTTCAATGTTGGTATCTCTGCATTCTTAAATCTGAGATACTACCTTTCAGACAGGAAGTGCTTGTAGAATGTTTTTAGGTGAATGACGATATAGAAGTATGTCTGAGTGTTAAAAAGGCCAAGTTGCGCATCCTTCAGTGGGACAGGTTACCTGTACAGTACTTTTTCTTGACTTTAGAGAAAAAACATGTTTCCTTGCCCAAATTTGTACAGGTGCTGAGGTGAAAACTGATATCAGAGTAATTCCGTGCACATGCTCTGTCTAGCATCAACCGACAGTACTGTCGTGCTCCACTTTCTCTCCCCCCTTTCATATTTTCATTGTTCGTATAGATCTGTTTGCCTCTTTCTCTGTTATCTGGTCACCTGCATGTCTTTCTCTATTTCTCTTTCTCTGTCTCTGCCCTTTTTCTCCCCTCGATTCATTAATTCATCACGATATTCTGAAATCTTTTTCTCTCTCCACCTTTCCATTCCAGCTTTCTTGCCCCTCTGTTTACTGATTCTACTCATTGCTCCCTGTTTCTCTCTCCTTCCTTCTCTTGCTCCATCTTTCTCTCTCTCCCTCCTTCTCTCTCTCCCTCCTCTCTCTCTCCCTTTTTCTCTTACTCTCTTTCTCTCTCCCTCTTTCTCTCTTTCTCCACCCTTCATCTCCCCTCTTTACCCCGCTTCTGCTCATTACCTATATCTCTTTACATTTATCTTTCTTTCCTTCTCTCTCATCACCTTTTCTCTCCACCATTTTGTGCCCCTTCTGTGTTCACTGATTCCATTCACTGCCTCTATTTCTTTACATGTATGTCTCTTCCTTTCCTTCTCCTTCTTTCTCCTGCCTTTCCCTCCCCTCTCTACACCGCTTATACTCATTATCCTTATCTTTATCTTTCCTTCCCTCTTTCTCTACCCTTTCCCCTGTCAACCCCGCTTCTACTCATACCATTATCTCTCTATGCGTATCTCTCTTTCTCTTTCTCCACCTTTTCTCTCCTCTTTATACCCCGCTTCTGTTCATTACCCTTAGATTCCATCAACTCCATGTATCAGGAAGCTTTGCACAATGAAATTTTATCTCTATGAATTAGGATCCCTGTGTAATTAAAAGTTAAAACAAAACTTAGGTGCCCGGCACATTGCCTCTATGGTCACTGAAATTACTGATGTGGAAATCTCTGTTGTTTTAAAAAAAAGCATGCGTGTAGATAATTTCCGCAATGGTTATGAGTCCGGGTACTGTAATAGCTTAAAGTACCTACGTGGAGTAACTCTAGGCGAGGGCATTTTAGGAGACGTCAGATTCGTAAGCTTGGGAATTGCAGTTTATGGGCACTAGACTCACTAATGCAGCAGCCACGGAAATTGTTAGTGAAAGTGAATCACTTGAGTTATATCCAGTGTCCGTAGTTTTACGAGCTGATGCATTTTCAACATTAGGATCTTTAGCGGAAATGCCCATGGCACTATACGCAGAGCTCCTCTGTGCTTGAAATGTGGCGGATTCATCCAATATACTAAAGTGATATATGCCCCTGTAGAGCACATGTAGGTGATGAACAACAAATCATGCTAATGAGGAAACACGCACTTGATTTGATATGGTTGTTACCAAGGGGATACTGTCAACAGAAACCTACCCATTGGGCTCCTTTAACCCTTCCTGTGATATTTAAAATGCTTCTGTGTAGGAGTCGTGTCTATTTTTTTTTGTAAAGAGCTAGACTCCCATGACACGCAAAGACGTCAAGTTCAACATGGTGTGGTCTTTTTCCATGTGGGCTACTATTTGTATGTGTTTTTGTAGTAAGGGGTACTTGGTATACTGTTCCAGTGATCTTGTTGTCAAACACAGGTGGGACCTGTTTCCAGGCGTGGTAGCAAATGCAATTTAAAAGTCTATGTTATTTGATTTGCAATTTTAGAGCAAAATCAATGTAAGAATCAATGTGGATGATTTCCTTCATACATGGCAGATGGCAGAAACCCCTATCCCTGACCACCCGTAGAGTTTATGTATGGGATGTATGTATTGCTACCAACAAACATGGTTGTGTTGCTGTGTGCTAGATGAGTGCCGTGTTATTGACATTATTCTATAAATATCTTTAGATATACATATACAGGGGTCTATTTTGATTTGTTTGCTTTTGATATCATTGTGTTTTCACATCAGTGTTTCTTACCCATACCTTGTTTTCACTTGTTACAGTATTAAGAAGATAATTGTTAACCTTGTGCATAAATATAATGAGCTCTCATTACCTACCAGTGTTCATGTGACCTTTGCATTATCACTACTTCTGAGAATACTGATGTTAACTGAGAAGTCACACTTTGACCCAGAACAGAAGTTTCTTGAAAAGTGAGAAAAACATGTTGGGGGCTCAGAGCAATTTGTCCCTTGCAAATTAAGCCCCCCCCCCCCCCCCCCAAAAAAAAAAGAGCCCCCATGAATAAAAACAAATTCTTAGTAATGTTTAATACACATTTCATGCTGTCAGACTTGAAAAGTAGCCTTGCAGATGACAATCTCAAAAAATGAAGAACAAATAAATATGTTTATGCAAAATTGTTTAATGATATACCTGGTCTCACAGTTTCTCTCAACATGATTTTTGTATGGTTTTCAGAGATGAGTTTGATCACTTGAATGATATCATTTCAAATGCTGGTGAAACTCTTCATTTGTTATATACTAATCGACAGTGCATGATCCATTTGAATCAGTCTTGTATTGAAATTGAAGTTCTATGATGTACACACATTTCAACAGCAGCTGACAACTAATCTAACACCAGGTTTTGATTTTTTTTTATGCCAGAATAATTGCTGCTCTGTGGAATTTGAGTGTGTATTAAACTGGTTCAAGACTCTAGAATCTCTGTTCGTAGGTTACCAAATCTGAGGGTTTGAGAGGGTTTTAAAGATTTTTTTTTTTCAGGCTAGAAACACAGTTTTATAAAAACACCTTGATTCAAAACAATATTTCCAGCCAGATATTTTTTTAAAATTCTTTGAGTTTTGAAACATGTTTATTTAAATGTCCAAAATCATGAGATTCAAAACTGTATTTGGAAATTCTTACAAACGCAAACGTGTTTTGAAACACTGTTTATATGAAGTCACAATTAGTTGTGCATATTACGTGTACTTTGCCCTATTTGTGACACCACAAAGCATTGCACAGAATACACACAAAGGGACATACTGCATGGCCTGACCTACGCAATATATGGCATGCTGGGTAAAACCATGCTTGCAGATAAAACAATTAAAACTTTCATCAAAGCTCTTCTACATTCATGGATTCTGGGAGCTCAAAATCTTGCAAATGCAGTCTTGCACCTCTTCAGCTAATAACTACCATTGTTTGGGGGTGCCTCGTCTGTATAAGTTTGGACAGTTCCGACAATATGCAACTCATTAGTTAATCGCCATTATAATTGCATGTATCCGTGGATTACCAAATGTGTCTGAGCAGTTCTAGGAAATCATTAAGGGCACGTTGTACAGGAGCCTTTTGTCTGGTAATAAGGGGTAATGAGAGAGGTAGACAAGCCACATCCGCTTGCCTCTATCATAATCAGATACCACGTGCCGTAATTGAGACAGATAACGGTACCATGGCCTAGTTTTTGTTTTGCATATTTGGTTTTAACCCATTCTTTACTGAGCCTGCGTATTTGCGTGGTGGCTTTTTACCATTCATGTACTGAGCAGAGCAACCCTCCGTCATCTGCTGTATAGACAATAGAGGAATACACTGCCGTACTCTGACAAAAGGAAGCAACTAACAAAAGAGATTTTCCTGTAAATGAGCAAAATGCATCTTTCACTTGCATTGGCATCAGTGCAAAACCACATCACGTTAGATTGAATATCTCACAGCAAGATAAATATTTCTTGTCCAGATTTTGGCCATATGTAGGGAATGCTGGGTACAATCTAAGAATACCAACAACCCAGATTTGAGTGATTTGTCACTTGCTTCCTTTTGTCAGAGTAGGGCAGTACAGAAAGAACATGTTTATGAGCTGTCAGCTGTAGATTTATAGACCATGCATCTTTTCTATCCCAGAGGTACAGGTGTATATTTATTATTGATTTACCATCTCTTAGGTTAACACTCAGCAATCGGTCAGCGTAAGGCTAGCAAATAGCTGCTTTGGTAGTTTAGGAGTAGGGCCCCTAGTAAAGCAGTGTTTGACTACTGGAGCGGGTACCCTGAGTGAACAATAAATTTGAATAAATAAATAAGTTTTCTGACCATTAATCAGATTTTTGTAGAATAAAGAATGTGATTTGATTTGGTGGTGGTGTATCTCTTTCGCAGCCCAAATATGTAAAGTAGTGCAAAGACAACTGCCAATAAACAAACATATTGTTTGAGAACTGCATCACCACAAAATAAAAATGCAGACAATGTTCTTTTAGTGAAATTGTAGTGATCGTCATATTTCACATTTCAGATTTTTTGTTGGGTCATCTAAAAATACATAGTCTTGTGCCTGCAATCATTTAGGTTGATCAGTGGTATGATATTGTTAGTATTATTCCAATGTTTTTGTGCATAATATTCCATCTTTGCGGGAATGTACATATTGAAATGACAAAACACTGCTTAGTAAAAGTGAAAATAGTAAATTCAAGGAAGAAATAAGGAGAAGAATGAAATAATCTTCCTTCCTGTCAAGCGCTTCAGTGGCAATTAGTGTCAATAAGGTTCTTGACATTCCAACTAATTGACAGCCCACTGCGAAGGAGAGTAATGCAAATGAAAAGAACATTGGAAAGGTATGTCAGAAGTGCCAATTATAGTGACATATGATGTGTTGTTTTTGTCATACAGAGGGATTGTTTACATCATTAGCCGATCTTTATTGTACAGCTTCAAAAAGAGAAATATGTACTTTCATTCCCCAATGAAGAATACTGCAGCAACAACAATACATGTTATTTTTCTTTAACCTTTTGTCTACTGTTTGGGGTTTATGTGTATTACTGATGCAAGAATTGATAAATGGTGCATAAAGAATTAGTTAATTATTAGTTTCAGAATAATATAACGCATTGGAGAACGTCATGAAATGACAGCTAAGTCCAATTGTGCCTTCAATAAAACACATAAATATAAAAAAAAAGTACAATTGTGCCGTTGGATAATCTGTTTTGGCATTTATGATTGAATGTGACGGGGGAAAACATCAAGCCAGTCGTAATTGTCTTGATAATTGACTGCTATATTTGGGTAGATGAGGTAAAGCGCATTGTGCAATCAAGCACTCTGCGGACAAAAGTCAATATGCAGGAAAATTCAGATCAAAACAAATTTAATGAAGCTGAAAACAGAAGTAATACAATGGGCAAAGTTTACAAAAAAATGATGAATAAGACTCTTTCTATTGAGATGACGTTGGTCCTTGCTATGCATCGCTCTGCATTGCATAACAATAATATGCCATACAAGGTTACTAACATATTCACATTATATGTTTACAGGTGTTTTTGTGTTTTTGCTAATGATGACCTCAAAGCTTATCTGCGGTTTGCCCAAAATAGCAACAGTCGTGTATACAGCATGCTTGCCTTCCTGATCAATAGGACATGAGTTTTTGAAATCATCAAGGAGAGATGCTTTATTTCTTGAACAGCAGAGAGATGCTAAGATGGCTACCAGGCTGTAGGGCATTTTTAAACCAAACTATTCAATAAAGGGGTTTGGCAAAAGGAGACTAATCATTCTTGATTTCTTCTCCAGCTCTGTAGAAGAATGATACAGTGACTAGTCTTACAGTACTAGACTTTATTTGTCCATTGGGATCAGGAATGTTTGACAGCCTGGAAGCCCGGTCAGAGAGATTCATACATTTTGAATATGTCAGTTAAGTGATGGGTAATATGAAATTTGTCTCATTTCCCTTTAGTAAGTTACCTCCTTTGAAGAGACCATACTTAAATGTGTTTTAGGAAATGTACTTTTTAGCAATTTACTCATCAAAAAGATGGTGGGACTGTTGTGAATACACCACAGTCATAAACCAGGTAGTTTAGTGCTGAAATCAATTATTTATGTCTTGAGGGCTTCTTATCACAACTGCAATGTCTTAGATTATCTCTAATCATGATGAATTGATTTGTGTTTTTCTTTCTCAGATTACGCTGAAGACTGTGATGGACCAGCTTCATGAGAAGGTGCCTGACCTCCTCATCCCACAGGGTAAGTGGACCCTGTCCGGTAAAGTCTAAGGCTCCTCTTACAGGAGCATGGAACCCCCAAAATGAGTTTTATTTAATACAAGGAAGACAATCAGAGAACCTGGGGGGGGGGGGGGTGTTTCACCAAGCTGTTCTTATAATAAAGCAAAGAACGACTTTACATATGACTGGTGACCCTTTCTTGTGCTACATAAATAGTGGGAATCAGAATCCAATAGCTCACTCAGTTATGAATGCATCCTGAGCCCTGTATCACAAAGAGTGAGTTGCTATCTATAGCAACTTTAAAATTAATTGCACAGTTGCTAACTATTGCAACTCACCATATCACAAACCATTAATGATATTTATTGCAAGTCAAAGTTTCTGCATGATTTTGCAATCGTTCATTTAGTTGCGATTGATCCACTCATGCTACGATCAATATAAATTGCAAGTTACAATCAATAGTGATGGGACATTCCGTAGATGTCTTGTCAAGGCACTGCTTATTTGAAGGTTAAGACAGGACTGGCATTGTTATTCCCAAAATCCTCCTTACTTTCTTCCTTAACTCCATAAGTTAGAGACTCAAGTTCCTAGAAAAGACTGATTTGGTATTCCATATACATGTATGGGCACACACATGCAAGCAGATGTGCACTGGTTTGATATTGGGACTGAGAGAGTTGCCTTGTTATAAAAGAATCTTGTTATGTCTGTGCTCATTTAGATGGGAATAGACTGTAATTGAGGGGTTAACCAATTCCCCAATGCACTTCCTGGCCAATGATTGATGTTTCATTAAAAATGAATGGCCAATTTCAGACAGATAGATAACGCAGCAATCATCTGTGCGTAGAAGCACACACTTGATTGATGTGTGTATTGATTTATATGTCCACAGCGTCAGGAAGAAATGTGGGTGAATGCTCTAAGATTTCCTTGATTGTAATTGGCTTTTCATTAATGAGACATTCTACATCGTTGGCTAGGATATGCGCAATGGGCATGGCTCGTTAACTTTTAATTTAAATTAAGAACTTCCCTGGAAGAACTTCTGGAATACCAAATTTGATTTTTAGCTCGTTCTTATTTGTAGAGAAAGGAAACAAAATTGTTAAACCACCCTTATGAAAAATCAGACAGCAAGTTAAGTTGAAAGCTTTGACTATTTTCCTCCTGGTAAATTACAATGTACTGTAGCAGCTTTTGAAGCAAAAATAGGTGCTGATTAATGCCAAGTGGTTGATTAAATCACCTCTTAATACAAGGAGGCCATGATATTGACATATACCTGCTCTTCAGTGTTGCTATGCAGTTGTTAGGCAGCTTTCAAGTACCAGTACATGTATTAGACTTGTCCCAGTGTGTGTGGGTGATTTATAGATCAAAATTAACTCACTGGGAAAGGGAAGAAAGGGAAGGAGCCGCATTTTTAAACTGTGGTATTCTTTGTTCAGCTCAGCATGAAACATGATGCTTTTTAGGCTAAAGCATCGTGTTTCATGCTGAACTGGACAACAAAATATACCGCGGTTTAAAACTGCGACTCCTTCCCTTTCTTCCCTTTCCCTTTCCCTATGCCAATTCCTTTGAGCTGTAGTGTATATCTTCAAGGTAGATTTTGATTAAAAGGAAAAATTTCCATGATACAATACATGTATCTCCTGTGAAGTCTATTTTCTGTAGCTTTTCATGATAAACTCCATGTTTTATTTGCACAGATCTGATAGGATATCTACTCTTCACACCAGACCTATGCAACCCAGAAGAATTCCTCAGTCGCTATGATAAACCAATGGATGTCGTCTTGGATAATGGTAAGATTTGAATGTTACCCATATATGAATTGGTAATGTGGACTTTTTCACAGAGATAAATCACAGAATTAAACTTGAAGAACAATGGAAATGAGTTAAGAGGATATATGTAGGTGGAAATTTGAGGAATATCAAATAAATGTGTATAAACAAAAGATAAATAAAGACAAATGTGTTTATATTACAATGCCAGTCGCAGGCATGTACCATGTTTGTGGACAATATAAGCTTGTCTTATGTTTGTACAGTACCATTCACCATGTATTCATCAGAATTTATTTTATCCTTTGTCTCATTAAAATTTATTAAAAAAAACTTCTCATTTCAGTTCATCTCATCTTGTCCCCTCAATTTGACTGTTCTTACAAGTAATATGAAGATCATGATTATTTGATGATTATTGTTACAGCTACTGTTTTTATTCCTTGACATGTATTATCATTACCCCATTCTGTTGGTGTTATATCTTTCAGAGCTTGTATGGCCGCTACCAACCAAGAACTTTCCTATCAACTGACCCTGCAGTCATATACCCAGCTGCTCCACTTGTTTTCTTCCTGGCAAGGTGTTTTTACCGGCAGTGTCGCACATCCAAATTTTGCACATACAAACATGCATACACAGCTGTACAATTCTCCATACAGCATTATAAGGAAAATTTGTCCCATAAAATGCACCGCGCCACATCATCCGGGCCTTTTGTGCAGTCATATCCACTTTCGGTCTCGTACAATATTACAATATTTTGTGAAGCGGAAGTGAGTATGACAGCAAAATAATTCTGAATATCGCTGCATGATATGGGACAAATTTACCATACAAAGCAGTATGGAGGATTATTGTGACTGAGCATTGGTAGTAACTTTCTTGGGAAGAGTTATGAGCTCTGAGCAGTGTGATGCTGCTGTCATCCTGCCAAAGTCACAGTTGTGAAAGCACAGTACTTGTCCAGCTTTATGTGCTGTGCATTTGTAGAATATGGCAAGATGGCATTGTGTAAAAGATTGTTAACAAGGCTCAGTTAGTTCATTCCCTAAAGAGAGGTTATACTTGCTGGTGAAACTTTCGTACGACAAGTTCGTCTCCTTCTTGCGTAACACTCAAACCAGGCCTTCAAAAATCAAACTTGAAGTCACCATTTGTGTTTGGGCACTTTTTCTAACTAGTAAGTACCTTAAATTGGGGTACTTCACTTGTTTCAGGATGTGTAGTCCCACAAGTGTATTCGTATGAGTGTCTGAGTTGTGTGCTTAATTGAAAGACAAACATGCAATGACGTTTCATATCCGGAATAAAGATCCAGCAAGAATTACACTGATGGATTGTTTGAGGACCTATCATATGTATTAAAAACCCTCCAGGTGACTTATTTTCGTACTAGTTTGTGGCAGTTGTATTTACATCACTTTTGATATTGTGTGCAGGTTTGAAGCTGATTTAATAAGAGCAGTCCTAGATAATTTATTTGTTTTAACCTTCCAGAGTTGTTTTATTTTAGTGAATGTTTCATACATATATTTGGATACTATGAATGAACTGCAAAATTTTAAAGTATTCCTTTCATTTACAAACAAGGAGCAAGTATCGATTGGTAATACTAATCAGATTTATGAAAAGAACATCTGTATTTCTGAACTGTGTGTACAAGGGCAGAAACTGGGGAAAAATAGTTTTTCATTTCTGTGCAACAAAATAGCTAACGGCATTATGTTATCCATCTCTCCGTTTTTCTGCTTATATATCTGGATTGTCTTGTTTACTCAATAACTCAAGAAATATGTGACCCAGTTCAGTCAGCTGTGGTGTTACAGAACAATTAATATGATGTTGGGTCACAGGTCAAGGTAATATTCTTATAAGTTGATAATTTATTCTGTAGAGATAATATGTCATTAATATGATATTACCGGATGGGACAATTAATGAGATTTTATGGTCACAAATGCATAATATCAAAGTCAGGTCCTAAAATTTCATGATTTACCTAATAACCAAAAAAAAAATTTTTTTCAAAAATGTTGGAAAATATGAGTTTGTGTAAACGCTGTAATAACCTATTCATATTGTTTGGTCGAAATGTCTATTGGCTCATCGGTCTATGTCAAATCTCAAATTTCACAAATTTGTCATGCATTAACGCAATAATTAAAAAAAAATCAATAATTCCAAAATTATCTGTAATAGTAAACCTCAATGAAGTTCTAAGGCACTGGACCAGCTTATTTAATTGCAAGGATTATGGCCATGTTTCCCTGTGTTTGCTGATTGGTAGACAGATACATGTCCCTGATTTTACAGAGCATAATGGGTCACAATGGCATGGGAGATGAACGTTTTTTGTACAATGTACCACATTTTGTGAGTTCAATTGTAAATATATGTAGCATGGCAAGATAAATGTATCTTATCTGTTACTCATGAATAAGATTTTGTATTTAACGTATTGTATTAGATTTGATATTGTACAGAAATATAGTTATAGTTAGCACGAATCTTTTGCTACGAAACGTGCCTTTTGTTCTTCCATGAATGTTGTTCGCACAGGCATGACCTCACTATTCCCGGTGGGTGTTGGCTGCAAGAGTTAAGCACAAACACAATGTTATATATAGCTTACAGATTTGAGCATTTTTTTATGCCTCTGCCACGAAGTGGCCGGAGGCATTATGTTTTCGGGTTGTCCGTCCGTCCGTCCGTCCGTCCGTAAGTCCGTCCGTCCGTCCGTCTGTCCGTCCGTCCGTCCCGTCCGTCCCGAATCCGTTTAGGCAATATCTTGAGAACCGTTAACCAGATTTGCTTCAAACTTCGTACATGTATGTATTGCATGAAACTAATGAAGTGTGTAAAACTGGGGTCAAATCTGATTGAGGTCAAAGGTCAAAGGTCAATGAACTTTGTAAAAATTGCCCCAAAATGACCTTTTCCACAATAAATCCAAATCCAAGCATGTAATTCTCATTGAACATGGTAAAAAGATGGATCACTACTTGGGGATAGACTGGTGACATTTTTGGTAAAATTACTGAAAGGTCAGAGGTCAAAGGTCAATGAAATTTGTGAAAATTTGCCAAAAATTGACCTTTTTCACTATAAATCCAAATCCAAGGATGCAATTCTCATTAAACATGGTACAAAGATAGATCACTTCTTGGGGATAGACTGGTGACATTTTTGGTAAAATTCCTGAAAGTTCAGAGGTCAAAGGTCAATGAACTTTGCCGAAATTGGCTAGAAATTGCCCCAAACTTTAAATTTTTCACAGTAAATCCAAATCCAACGGTGCAATTCCAACCAAACATAGTGAAACGATGGATCACTACTTGGGGGTAGACTGGTGATATTGTTGGTGAAATTGCTGGAAGGTCAGAGGTCAGAGGGCAATGAACTTTGCAAAAATTGATATTTTTCACAATAAACCCAAGTCCAAAACCAATGGCGCAATTCTAACCAAGCATGGTACGAGATGTATCACTTCATGGAGGTAGACTGGTGAAAGTTTGGGTAAAACTCCTGAGAGTTCAAAGGTCAATGAACTTTGCCAAAAATTAGCTAAAAATTGCCCCCAAAGTGATAATTTTCAAAATATATCCAAATGCAATGGAGCAATACCAACCAAACATGGTGCAAAGATGGATCACTACTAGACTGATGACATTTTTGGTGAAATTTCTCAAAGGTCAGGGATCAAAGGTGAATGAACTTTGCCAAAAATTGGCTAAAAATTGCCCCCAAATAGATATTTTTCACATAGAATCCAATACTAATGATTCAATTCAAACCAAACATAGTACAGAGATGTATCACTTCATTGAGGTAGACTGGTGAAGTTTGGGTAAAATTCCTGAAAGATCAAAGGTCAATGAACTTCACCCAAAATTGGCTAATTTTAGATAAAGTTGATACAAGGATGGATTTAGACAAACTGGTTAGATGGGAAGGCAAAGAAGTAAGAGGTCAAAAGTCAATGAACATTGCCAAACTTGGCTAAACTTGAAAAAACAGAATGTGATATTTTCATTTCACATAGGAGCAATGGTGCATTGCCCACCAAACATACACATTTTCTGAGAATAGCAAAGAGGCGGAGGCATATTTATCGACTGCGTGGCAGTCGAATTGCTCTAGTTTTATCTTGATATTTTGCCTGGTGAGCTATTGTGTGTGCGTAAAGTAATTGATAACTAGCAATTTCTTCATTTCATGAATGGCATGAATGGGGCTTCATGCCTTGAGCCCCCCCCCCCCCTCCCCCTTCATAAAATTGAGGTCGTCCACCATTGATGTCTATCTCATGTGATGATTGGAAGGGAAGGGGGCGGGGCTTTCCTCTTCATATACAGTACGGTCTTTTAAAAAATTGATGCGTGGAAATACAGGATGAAAATAATGTAGTCCTCATTCACTATGAAGATACTAGAAAAATCTTGCTCCATTACAAGTTCCAAGTTTATAAGTTTATTTATGCCACCATAAAGAATACCTGAAAACATTAACATTTCACAGATGTATACAAGTACCTATTTCAAATGAATACGAGCCTATACACGTATAGGCCTATAGCAGACGCGGCCTTTTGTAACGATCATCAGATGATCGCAATTCTGCAACGATCACAAGTCGTCGTCTGCTTTCTCTGGTCAATTCCCAGAGCTCTTGATATATTGACCATGCACATCTTAAGATGTTACACAGCTGTAATTCATCATGCACCACCAGCCAAGTTGCCTTAAGGCGCAGCTAAGCTTTCTAAATGTTAATGATCTCTTAGGTGTCGCCATGTATTCACAACTTCAAGTTATGACATTCAATTAGTGATTCAGTTTCAATAGGTGGAATGCATTGTGAATAAAAAACAGTTGTTGCTACTCGGACAAACCTGAAACAAGTCTTGGAGTTACAATTTAAAATATTGTTTCAAACTTGCATACATAAACAAAAAATGGTCCATTTACAAGTACACCGTGTATTTGCTACGCATTGCTTCTTAGTCTGGGCACATTGTAAACATCCAACTTTTACTTGCTTGTGCAAGTAAATTGGGTAAATCACCTCAATTTCAAACAATTCAATACAACCAAGCATTACATTTGACTTTATATTAAAAAAAAAAGGAACCCTGTGTATTCATTCCTTCAAAGAAAATAATGACATTTACAAACAAAATAAATGTTGCTTGACTCTAGTGTGGTTGTTATTTGACATTTGTTCTTGGCATTTTATCTAACGTAGATGTAGAAGTAGTGAAGATCTAAAATCAAGATTCGTTCACTCTAGTCGCATGCGCGTAAGAAGAAAACATCTCTAAATGCGAAGTACGTATCTTGCTCATCGATGCGTCGCTCGCCCACTTTAGTCGACGAGTTACTGTATCGCTTAGGGTTTCACGTTGGCTATGGTTGTTCCTTTTCAAGTTTTCTTTGCTAACGTAACGGCTGTGTTAGCGAGGTACTTAATTAGGTCGTCCTTCAGCCGCCACTAATAAGGAAACCGTGATGTCAATATGACGGACATGAACGCGTCATTATAGTCTGATGGTATATTAGATCGCAACGAATGGAGATATTTGGTCAGTTCGCGCAGAAAGGCCGGAGTCGGCTAAGGTAGCAAAAAATTCGACGGGACTCAGTCGGCGGTTCGGCTGCGCGCCCGCGATGATGTGAAACACCGATGCCGATGCAACGACTACAAATGTGGATGCTCTCGTACATAAGGATCAATCTTCGTACGTACGTCGTCGAAACTTGACACGGGACTGTTTTGCAGTGGGCGGACTATTGGCTGCAAAATAATACTCAAATTTCAACGCGGAGCGTGACGCGTGAGATTCTATGCGAGTGTGAATTACGATGACGAGTCACGTGTGTATTTCTGTTGAGACGAATGCAATTGCATAATAGTCACCGTCTGTATGCTGTTGTCTTATTTGCTGGCGTATCGGTGAAGTTGTTTTTACTCGCACGTGTGTTGCTCAGAAGAACGCGTCTAGTTGCCTAAAACCGTTCGGACATGACAGACGTAAATACTGGAAGATTTTGGTCTGCAATAGCTCAAGTTAGATCATAAACATATTGTCTGAACAGAGTGAACATTATTTTTCCCTCTCTGACATCGTGACGTCGCAGAATGGATTCATTACCCTGAAGATGTCATTAGTAAGTATTCATGTGCTATTCCATGACTCCTTTTCTTTCTCTTTCATAGTTGCTCCATGACGAGATACATATTTGGGATGCAACTTTAATAAGCCGACGTAAAGTTGGAAATCCTGTCTATGTCATTCATTTCCTTTGGTCTTCACCGGCAGACTTCCTCCATTTTTGTCTCTATAGCAACCGCCTCCCTTCTGCTTATAGGTTTTCATAAATGTAATTGTTTACCAGGGTTATGTAATGCACTAGACGTAGATTTAAATGAACTGTTCCCCAGTAGGCCGAACACTGAAACGATATCTTGTGATAATAACACATTTGTACATATTGTTCAGTGTATCCGTATTCCATTTCTTAACGAAAGTCAAAAGAAGGCATACATGACGTTTCGAGATGGCAAGAAGTTAACCAAATAAAGGCCAGGAGCCTTTATCACAAAGAGCTACGATTGGTTGTTTGATCGATACAGCCGATATCGAGCGAATGATTAAAAAGCGAGAAAAAAAATGATACACTTTCGAAGTCCATGCATTGGCCAACATACAGGTATTAACTTTTTGGCCTGTTCATTATCTTCACTAATTTGCCGATTACATGCATTTTGTTTTGATGTGGAAAAGACTCTTCTGTATCGCATTGCATGTTGTAATATTGTTACAACACGTGCTTTCATACGTGATGTATTCATTTAATAAGCTGATAACATACATGACATAAGTAAGACATACGCAGGGACGTTGAATGAAATGCTTTGAAGGCCCCAATAAAAGGGGAATAAAAACTATTATGTGATAATGGAGTTATATTGACGGTTACACTTAAAATTGACTTATTTTCTGATCGTCGTCAACTTCAGTACAGTTGTAGGGGAGACCAGGGGGTGTTTCACCAAGCTGTTCCTAAGTTACGAGCGACTTTACGAACGACTGGTGATCCCTTCTTGTGCTAAATCAGATTCTCAGTGAACAAATTGTGGTATCACATTTAGCATAAGAAGGGATCACCAGTCGTTCGTAGAGTCGTTCGTAACTTACTTGGTGAAACACCCCCAGAGGGTGACACCTGGGGACACCTACCTCTAGAAAAGTTTTCAACCAATCAGCTAACTGGTCTTATCCCCTGATACGCATTTGGTATCAGAGTAAAAGCACATAGAAACAACAGCGCAAGAACCCTGCTGGCAAGTGTAATTTTGAATTTAGTTTTTTCACACTTTTTTAAAAATAGTTTTTGGCAGTTTGTGTGAAGTACTTTTTGAATTCATTCTTAAAGCAGACACTTAGCATCATTTTATATCTAGGTCTTGTTAGTCCTAATAATTTGCATTCTAAGTTTTTGCAAACATGTGCACATTTGTTAGCCGCCATTTTGATTTTGTGTGTGTGTTAGGGTAAACTGGGACATCACTGTTCCACATCTTGCTGTCCCCCTTCTCCCAACGGTGTCCCGCCTCACCCCATACTTCTCCCTAGCCGTCCCACTTTACCCCAGCCAATTTCCCAGAGGTGGCCCACTTCTCAAATCAAATGATTACACAGCTATGAGACTTGCAGTAATGTGAATCAACATTCCATCACGTGGCCCAGCATGGGCAGTCTTAAGGTACAAAACATGAGTCCCAAATTCTGCATAAAAGAAAAGTTATGAGAGAAAATTCATCAACTTGTAATTTTCTGCCCCACTTCACCCCGGTATCCCCTACCTGCTTACCACTGTACTGACAGCTTAATGTTGGACAGCGCAATTTATAATAAAGGGATTTAATCAGCTGAATAGTGTACAGAGTTAAATATTTCTTGTCCATTGCGTGATAACACTATATGGTGGTGTAGGCACATGGACAAATATGATTGGCTTTTGAAAAACAAACGCCGACCCAGAGAGTACATGTTTGATGCATGCTTTAAATGTCACTTGCTAAGTGAAATATTCCTCAATTTTGACCTAGCCTATATTGTTCTGTGGTTCATGTAACATTAGGACATACATTGGTAATAAAAGAAAGTGGCGTAGTGTAGTGGATCAGAAAGGCAAGGGTTCAACCCTTACCTTGGATGATATGACCATAATATTTTTTGTTGTCTTTATATCATTATTGGTACTATTACAATATCTTCAAAAGGGATATATTTTTTATTTATTCATTCATTCGTTTATTCCGCCTTCTTTGCGCAGGGAAGCTTAATCAGTATTTAAGTACTGTTCTACCGTGGCCCTGCGTACAAGGTTGCGTTCATGCGACCATCGCCAGAATCATGATTTGAATCATAATTCTAATCATGATTCAACACGCAAACATGAATCACGATAGCGACAGAGTCAGCGTTCAGACAACCTTTTCTCCAATCACGTTCCTACTCGGATTCGGGCCGATCCAGTGCGCATCGCAGTGCGCAGTTTGACCCAGCAAGTATAGGTCAGCTTTTACGCGCGCGTTTTCTGACTTCTACGTGGGGTGCTTGAAGAGCACACTGATCTCTCGAGAGATCTGTGGACTAGCACCGGAAATACGCCGACACAATGACGTCATAGAATCATGATTCAAAATGTGGTTGCGTTCAAGCGACCTTATACGAACGTGACTGTGCAGAAATACGTTTCCAAACCCTTTTTCCGCGTTTCATAATTGCGTTTTGAATCACGTTGTTATATTCAATTTCGTCTGTACGCAACATTGATTCTGCAGAAACACGTTTTGAATCATGATTCTAATCATGATTCGAGGGCGAAAAAGTGTTGCACGAACGCAAGAAATGTTCCATTAATGTCATGAACATCCCAAATACATATACTTGTATAGGGGCCTAACAATCTGGCAGATCAGTATTGTGTACAATGATAGCAATCATGAAGATAAAATGGAAAGAAAAAAATAATGCTTTTTCATGCACTTCTCGTAACTTTCTTCTTTATTTTTCACAAAGCATAGTCCTGCCGATAACTCTGTTTGAATTTTAAAAAAAAAGAAGAAATTCATGACGTAACTAGCAGGTATGCTTGTTTCATTAATAATTGTGTCTTTATTTTTGCTCCTCAAAGAAACAGCAAATATCAAAATAAGTCACAATGATGGTAATGCTAACATGAATAGGTACACCACATATTTTACAGCGTTCGTTCTTGCTCTTTGTTATTTGTAGCGTGATAATGCGATCGCAAATAAAAATACACCCCTTGCTTTTATAAACATCATACTCGCCTCGATATTTTAAACAGCTTGACGCAAATATGGATGTGATAATTCACCCTCATTTCATACGTATACCGGCTCAGCAAACAACCTCGTAAAAGTGAGATATTTTAAGCCCATTTCCACAACGTTAAACACATTTTCGTCGGTTAGGACTATAAATACCATGTGTAGAAGAATTGAATCTGGAATCATGTATTCTATACCTTGTGAAATCGAATTTGCGTTACTCCATTTAACTTACGTCATAATGCATTTCTTCTCGTTACTTTGAGAGAAAATACGTACTGCACTTACTTCCAGAAGTAATTCAGGTTCACGAAAGGTTCAAAAAAGGTTTATTGGTATGATTTTAGCAGCCGTGGATGAATTACGTAGTCGTGAACATCACGTAGTACATGTACAGTTAAAACACATCGAAATGGTAACAATTATACCATGAAAAAATACAATAACGACGAATTTTAGCATATATGATCAGACTTCAATTACCATCCACAAGAATGCGGAATTGGGTTTATATGTTTAGTTTCCTTCTCGTTCTACTCCTGATGTAATAATATATATCATATTTACTTTGTTTGTTCGTCAATTTGGATGCATTGTTATATAAGATAGAAACAAATTAAAACATTTTCACCCAGTGCAAAGTGATAGAGATTTGCTTTTGACCAGCACAAATTTCAGGCACATATAAAAAAAGAGTTGTGACAAACAAATATAAACATGACTGGAATTCACTTTTGTGGTTAAAGGTGACATAAGTTGGCTGCATTGTTATTTACTTTGTATATTTGTCAATTTCAGTACATTTTCATATAAGATACAGATACAGGTTAAGGTATTTAATTCAATGCGAAATGATTTGCATTTTACTAAATAAACCCAATTACATTACGATTCAATCCGATTATATGAATATTTTAGGCATTTTTCAAAATTTCAACAATTTTACATTGTCATATAAGATAGATACAGATTAAGATATTTAATTAAATGCAAAATGATAAAGATGTGCTTCTGATCAACACAATAACATGACGATTCAATAGAAATATATGAATATTTTAGGCACATATCAACATTGAATTCTGAAAAAAAAATAAACATGGCTGGAATTCACCTGTGTAGTTAAGGGTGACTTAAGTAGTGTCTGCATTGCTATAGATTACATTATTATACTATCGTTTGACAATTTGGTTGAACCAATGAACGGAGTTAGGAACAAAGGATTGACGGAAGCGTGTTCGATTTGTACGTGGGCCTCGCAGCCTGATACCAGAACGATTGAATGTGTTGTGTTGATTGAGTGGGTGACTTTGATCTTTCATTATGTTATCCATTTTTGACAATAGTCTCTGTTCGAACAAGTTAGTTACAGAAAGCAGATCGTTTCCTATCATGCGCTGTGCCGCCCGTCTCACTCGGTCTAAGCGATTCCGATTTTGCTGGGTCGTGTTGCCATAGTAGCACACTAAGTTATACGATAGTACGCTCTGGATTAGGGCCTGGTAGAACAAAGTCAGGATTGTCTTGTCTACATGATTTTTCATCATCCTCAGAAATTACAATCTCTGATTCCCCATTTTTCTTAGGCCATGTGTATTTTCTTTCCAGTCAAGAGTGTTGCTAATTGTACTACCCAGGTACTTGAACTCGTTCACTCGCCTTCAACCTCCTTGTCATGCAAAATAAGCGGTTCGTGTTGTACAGATTTCTTTCGAAAATCGAAGACTACTTCTTTTGTTTTCGATGCATTTAAATGAAGGTAATGTGCATCGCACCACTCCGTCAAGGCCGTAACAGTTGACACATATTCATGTATTTTTTCCTCTGTGAGAAAACCAGTTACTACCATGTCATTCGCATATTTAATGATAGTACACGTTTCACTGTCACTTGCAACTTTGCAAGTATACAGGGAGAATAGAGCGGGAGATAGTACACACCCCTGAGGAGCTCCTATGCTGATTACTTTGGTTTCAGATTTAAAGTCGCCAAATCTTACTGTTTGTGGTCTTTCTAACAGAAAGTTATGAATCCATAGCACAGCTAGAGGGTGAACATCCATTTCTATGAGTTTATTGGCAATTAGGTGTGGCGTAATTGTATTAAATGCACTAGAAAATCGACAAAGAGTGCTCTGATGAAGTTCCCACTGACATCCAAGTGTTAAAAAACCCCGTGAAGAAAACATAACACTGCGTCATCTACCCCTCTGTTCTTACGGTATGCAAACTGTAGTGGATCAAGATGGTTACCGATCTGACTCATTATTGAGTCTTTTCAACACTTATCTTTCTAGGCGTTTCATAGCATTGCATGTCAACGAAACTGGTCTAAAATCTTTATACTTGGTACACCTGTTACTTTTTGGTACAGGTATTATTGTCGATGTCTTCCACAAAGTTGGAACAATTATCCTGATGCTAATACTATGAATATTCATATCTGCACTACAACTAGTACCAATAATATATTGTACTATCTCTACCACTACTGCTACTACTACCACTGCTACTTATACTACTACTACCACTAATACATGTACAGTTGCACATACACAAAACACCCTCCCTTTCCTCGATTCCTGTTCATTGAACATAGCTCATGCCTTCCTCGTCACAATCCCACGCCGTCCCCGTCACCTAGTCAGTCTATCTCTCAGTATGTCATTTATCTCGCCTGTCGGCACCCCGACACGTTGTTGTCAGTGTATGGTATATCGGTTCGTTTAACCCTTCACGTACCGTGGGCACATAATCTACACCAGCCACGCACACAAACTCTACATAAGAACCATTTGGTCTGAGAGAAAAATAAATCGTTAAACCGCTCATTAGGGCCGAACTTCACACTACCTCTGTCACTGTGACCACTTCAGTCTGGGCCGCCATCCTGAGGTATGCACGTGTTTTAGTTAGAAAGTGTGTGTTTTTTATGAATATCGTGAGGTTATCTCTCATTTCATGTACATCATCATTTGAGTTTATATAGGGAACTATGCCATCGCGTTTTGTCTTATATTATAGTACCTTCTCTGGCCTCCCTCTCTTCTCTCTTAAAGAGTTATATGTACTCGTCAACTTCTCCTGATTCTTCTTTCTCTGTTACACGTCCTCTTCTTGTTGTTCTCCTTCCCATTGTCTTCTTATCTCCATCTCCCCTTTCCAATCCTATTCTCTGTTTTGCTCAGTTAACTCGCCATAGCCCTCACCTCTCTTCATTCTTTGTATTCGTCTTCCGTCTTTTTTTCTTTACCTTTTTCTAAATGTCTTCTCATTTTCCCATCTTCCGTTGTTTTTCTTCAGAACAATTCTTTCTGGCTCTCTTCATTGTAATTCTCCTCCTACGTGTTCTCCTCATCCATTCATCACTGGACTCTACCTTCTTTTTTCCTTTTTTATCCTTCCGTTAGTCCGATTCCTTTCCCCGTGCTGTAACTCCCTCGCGTTCATCTTCCACCCCTGGAGCATAGATAATTAATGATCAGATGAACGTGGCGACCGGTAAAGGTAATGAATATCAGAGCGACTCAATGATGTCTGAGGCACAGTGGGAATCAAAGTCCTTTTGCAAAATCAGCAACACACAGATTGTCAATACGTTGCCATGGAAAACACGAATTCATATATAGATCCCACTGTGTCGAGATCTGCTAAAATTACAAAGTGCACGAGAATAGCTGATGGGTGATGGTTATTATTTCGTAGATTTCTCGGAACACAATGATTTCAAAATGATACAATTTCGAACCACACCGCCATCAATATAATTTTATATAGGTATGTTTGTACGGCGTTTCCACTGTGATTGTGAATCCTTGAAGTGTGTGTGCATGTTTATGTATGTGTTGTATGTGTGTATGTAAAATCATTGAACCGTACAATGAAAAAACAACACGGGGTATTATACACCTCGTACGTCGTTATTGCATTGTTTTGCTTTCAAATGTATTGCCTACCCAGCGTTCTGATTGTAAACCGGTTACAAAATGGTATATGTGTGTATGTGTGTATGATGTGTGCGATGTTGTACTCGCGTGTGTGTATGTGCGTTTGTTTTTTAACTTTTAACTTTCAAGCCTCACAAATCAAGTATTAACATTGCCTTCATTAACCAAGACCCAATTACACTTTCTCCTCTAATTACCGTCATCATTATTACCTATCACCATTTTGATTATTATAATTTTTATTTATCATTGACAGATCAATATTGTGTTCATCATTACTCGAACTATAATTTCAATTTCATGATCATTGTCATCATAAAGGACATGTGGCTGAGGCAGAATTTTTTTTAATCGTGATTGAATCAAATAAACGAAACGAAATGAAATAATTAACCTCTACAAGAAGACTATCATCATCACCATCATTATCGTGTGACACAGGGCTCTGTTGTAAAGCAAGCCCCTTGTCCTGAAAAGAATACCACGTTTTTAAATAAAACTGAATCAATAGAATAGTGAATAAGTCAGCGTACGATATACAAGATACGCGATGCTAGTAGGAAGAATGCAGCGCACGTATTTACCTAAGAGATATGCAATGTTTTCCATTTTCATCTCATCTCACCCACGAGCACGCACGTTCTATTACATGCCATGTTATACAAGTCATAATGCACTTTTTCCCCCATCAAGTCTTTCCCGCCGCACCACAAGTGAAAGCTTCATTGCACAATCATGCCGTTTGTTTTCTGTAATAATTCCAGTCAGTGCAGCAACCGAGGCCGCAACAGCTGCTGTACGATCAAGGATGTCGCTATTATGGTTGCCATGGTTACCCGCGATTTTGGCGTGTTATTAGTCTGGTAAATTAATAAGAGAGCCTCTCATCTTCAAGATTATACGGTCGGTACTTGAGGGGGAGAAAGTGGTGTGATGGTTGTGACGCCAATTTCCGTGGCGTACGTGCAGAAGACTATGGAGGCTCAGTACGCGAAGGACTCTCATCATAGTTTATCCTTACAGAGAGTATTTGGATTCATGTATTGCAATGCCTTCCATACTTACATATAGATGTGTCGTCATTATTTGAATATTGATCATTACGTGCAGGTATCCACATAAACCATATTACCACCTCACTGCAGTGATTAGTGTCGAAAAGAAGGACTTGAAAATGAACTGGCTCTAATAGGTAAAATAGAGAGACAGAGAGCAAGAAGAAGAAAACCGACCACACATCTCGAGAGAGTATTGCAGAATGGAATGAAAAGTACACTCTAGAACTAATAAATCAAACCCACATCAGAAATGATTAGCAACAACAAAAATGGTCGTCATTAACGGTACTAACTGCAGAAGAAGAAGCGGTTACAGATAATGTCAAACATGTCAAAAGTAACGTTTGCATTGCGTGCCTAGGGCGTTATCATCTAGTAACATGTCAATAAGCCAGCTCATAGTTGCAATGTGTGCATGAGCAGATTTCTATTGCTGGTATGACCTCAGGTTGATTGTAAAATGGAGTAAAAATGGAAAATTTACTAGATGGCCGCTTATGTTTATACTTATTATCATGCAGATATGATAAGAGTTATTCTGCTCTATAGAAGACAGTGATGAGAGAACATTCCATCATGTGCACCTCATTATGTATAATTGTTCTTAAGGGCACGCTGTAAAATGTCTTTACATCCTGTAGCCACCAGCTTCATGAACAAATCCCAGTTTGCATTCTAATAGTATTTAATCAGTGGATTGTCCGACCATGGTGTAACTATGGACTGGCTTATACGACCTGATATAACCTCATTAAAGAAAGCGTGAAGCGAGAAGAAGCTCACATTTCCTCATATAAAATGACAACTATAAGCCTATGTTTATATTGAAAGATGACACTCTAGGTGAAGAGTGGCGGTGTGTGTTGGAGAAAGAGATTCTTGTACAAACGGAGAATTATCCGTATTTACAGCGGTGGTTTAACGTATAGACTACGTACTAAAAGTAAAAATAAAATCGCCTGATGTACTCACAATATCATTGACTTCATCACAGACTTTAGAGCAACGGGTGATTTCAGTCATTCACTATAAATATAATGTGGACAAACTCAGTAGGACAAAAATCAATTATATTGAAGCAGTCATGTTGTCTTATTTGGCGACCAGTAAAGTTAGTCCAGATTTAGTACACTGCGTTAAAAACCAGTCTGTTCTGCGGAATACAGGGCAATGTGCGTGTGTGTGCGGACGTGTATGTATGTGAGTGCGCGCGGTCATGTGATTATCACGCGATATATTCGAATGAAACCTCACAAAAATTCATGAAATGCACAAAATAGCAATTTAGGCTTAAAGCACGAAAACGACCTCAAAGAAGGATAAGGTACGGGAAATAACAATTACAAAAAAGGTGGATTTTTTTTTGTACATTATAAAGATTTCAATGTTCCGAGAATGCTTAGCGTATAAATACCCACTAGAGGTTGAAACTAAGACTTTTCAAGAAGCTAATATGCAAAGGAAAGAGATAACGTCTGAGAGATCGACGGATTCAGTCACGACAATCGAGATTGTTTATCAAGTAATAAAACAAGGGTAATAATACACCTTTCTAACAAGTAATGCAGCATTCTGAAGACAGTTCATTTGCGCTGCCAAAGAAAAACAAAATGTGTGGCCAAACCGGATGACGCATACGATAGGCAGAATGTTGGATGATACAATGAAATCTCATTGCAATAAACATCATGTTCTGACTTTTTATTGTTTTTTATTTCAACTTAAAAAGATATAATGGACAAACATTCATCACACCACACGACAATACAAATAATAAAGTCTCCTTTTCTATCGAATAATCAAATTTTAATGTGAGCCTCTTTTATCATTATGTAAATGTTACATCTAATTAGCGAATTGTTATGATTGCCTATGTTATGTTTGTTGTTCGAAGTCAGGGATCCCTAGGAGAACAGTGCTTTGCTCACTGATGAGGCTACTCTGGTAAATGAAGACAGAATTAATAATAATAATAAAAGATAGATAAATGCAAAATGTTCTCTTCCGGAGTTATCTTTCCAAGTATGCTACCTAGCGGGCACCCAGTTCTTCATACGAAGATAGTAAATTACGGTACACTATTAAACCAACACCAGCGGCAGATGAGCCGCTCATCAAAATGCCATGATCTTTTCCTGATCACTGTCCCATCAAATGATGCTCATCCACATTTTGATTAATAAAAAGAGAGAAGAAAAACTTATGGAACATTAATTAAACATCCGTTGGAAACATCCGCGTTCTCTGAATCTGCAGCGTTATACAATAACATGGCATGGATGGATGGCGAAACAAGTAGACTGTATCATGAAAAACAGCGCCTTGCCAATCCATGGTCGGATCTTTGGCCTCGCTTGTAGTGATACAATACGTCTGAATGTGTATTGTTATTATCGCCCTTGCTTTCCAGAAGAGCCATATCGTGTCGACTAGAAATAATCTGTTCTCCGAATCGATAGCGATTTCACATTGGGCCTTGAAATATCAATGCGTTGTTTTTTCTCTACATACATGTAGGCTATAGGTCGTGTCATTCGAAGACAATGTTTATAATGATGATATTCTCGTCGTGTTTTCGAATTTGCGCTCTCGTTGTGTACGACGTGTTTTTGTTGCCGCCATGTGCATCAGATTACACAAGGCCGCAGAGGTTGAAGGATTGCTGCGATGTAAGTTCTTTCCAACACAGGACGGCATATCACAAGGACCGTACCGAACGGCAGCTCGCTAGATCTTGCATCAAGTGTAGTTAATCTGTAGTAAAACCTAAAGTAATACTCATGCGAAATCATCAACAAAATCAAACGTCAAGATTGTTTGCCCTTTTCTTGATATCTACAGAAGTAACCCGTAGAGCGCATGTAGATGTAAGCTACATGCAAGATTCACATCGAGACGGAAAAGGCAAAATCGTTGACTCCTTCCTCTCTTCTGTGTTTACCGTTGCTATTTCTTCAACCCGAATTGATCGACAGCCTGCTCGCAAGATACACAACTTGACGAAAAAGAAATGCAAAATCCCTGAATCCTCTTCACCGTTGACATCTTGTGAACCCAAAGTCCCCATCAACATACTTACTTGTAGGATAAACTTGACGTAATAGAAATGCAAAATCACTGCAATCCTTGTGCCGTTGATATTTCGTTAACCCGAATTGACAAGCAACCTACTTGCGAGATACAAAACATGACAACAAAGAAGTGCAAAATCCCATACCTCCTCTTGACTGTTGCTATTAACCCACAGTGGCCAGCAGTATATTTGCAAAATGAACATCATGTCTAAACAAACTGGAAAACACCGTCTCTTCTTTACCGTCGCTTTGTCCACCCCCCCCCCCCCCCACCCACCCCTCCTCCCCAACATATCCTTACACACTTCATGACTTCTGACTAACCCTCGGAGTTTACCTCGTGCAATTATTTGGTATACGACTTATTTGATTTCTCTCCCGGACTTGGCGATAATCTCTAACGAAACAAAGGGTCATTTCGCTTGAAATCGTCTGCTGGTTACGTCAGAGGTCTCTAGAGTACACTATAAGAAAGAAAAAAAAAGGTTCGTTTCAGCACCATTTTGGTCACAATAGCGGCACCATTTTGCCAGCACCATTTTTGGTACTCATGAGCACCATTTTGACATGGAAAAGGTTCTTGTCAGCACCGTTTTAGACAATATGGTGCTGGTAAGAACCTTTCATACGCCAAAATGGTGCTCGTAAACACTAAAAATGGTGCCGCTATCATGGCTATTGAAACAAGATTGAGCACCTTTTGCGAAAAAAAATTTCTTTGAGTGTATACGATATTCTGCATCGTGTCGAGCTCTTCTGTGTCTTCCATAACCATATGCTGAAACTGAGAGTTGTTAAAGAGAGTGCATTTTATAGCAGTATATAGGTTATATATCTATATAATATATCTATATCTATCAATATATATCTATATATATCAATGTATATATTATATATATATATATATATATATATATATATATACATATACTTCTCTCTGTATATTTTTATTTAGACGATTTAGATTTTTTCAAGCCTATTTAATGCCCATGATACAGTAAAGGAGTCTATACTCACAATGTAATCATATTCTATCCTGAGAATGACACCCAAAACAAATCTTCGAACTGTAGGCCTATGCAGCATTCTGCGATTTAATGTGATTACTCCAAATATAACAAAAAACCAAAGGTGTCGTCCCTTCGAACAGGTGTCAATTTTAGATGACTTGCAAAATAGATTAATTACATTAGCCCAGATGTACAATTTGATTCTGATCCAAATAACCCCGAGTTATGCGCAAAAGCGTACGTATATATATATATATAGGCTTGATATATACACTCACTATAGA
This sequence comes from Arbacia lixula, assembly GCA_963669155.1. Classification (NCBI taxonomy): domain Eukaryota; kingdom Metazoa; phylum Echinodermata; class Echinoidea; order Arbacioida; family Arbaciidae; genus Arbacia; species Arbacia lixula. The sequence goes on from OZ022579.1 coordinate 8,382,233, forward strand.
TATATATATAAATCATGAGGAGGAATTCATGGCTCGGGAGAATGAGCTACACAATCTATCGAATTAGCAGCGCGCTGAAGAAGGAATATTGCTGTTGATTATATCAACGTATGCTACAGTGCAGGAAGGAAAGGCTCATTCCCAAAAGGCGCCATGTTCACTTTTAATCAAAATCGAGTAATTTTTATCGTATTCATCTTTGTATTTAGCTACTTATGAATCAATTTACTGATTTTAAGACAAAATAAGCCATTCACCCTTTAAAAATTGAAGTTTGAATAACACAATATGAAGAAATACTGTTAAAAGACCACCATCAAAATTAAGTATTGTTGAATTTTTCAAAACATGAACGGGTATGTTCAAATAGTATTATGTGATCTAAATATCTTAAGTGCACTACTTACAACTGAACGTTTTACAACTGAACTGACTTGTTATTTATTCATAGAAAGGATGCCTTTAAGATTGTTTTAAAAAGTTCCAATTCTTGGCAGCTCTCGATGCATTTTCAAATGTTGACCATGTAAACACTTCATACTGTTTACCTGATCAATTATGTTCCTTTGCTGAGGGTTCTTACATGATGCGAGAAAGTAGTGAAAAACTAATGATAGTCCTTAAAAGGACTGTTTGGTTATTCTGTTGGAAAAGCTTTGAACGTGTAACATGTTAACATCGAATTGGCAAACAGAAAATACTTCAATATTGACAATCATGAGTTAAATTCCCCACAGACGCTTTCAAAAGGTGTGGTAAAGAAACGTGCCATTCTCGGGAGTGTACAAAGAGTGGACTTAATACCTTCTGGGCATGCGCTGCTCCCATCGACTGTTGCGATGTCTTTCAGAAACACGCTTGATTTGTTGCACGTCTTGAAAAGCGTACATCAGGAGGAAAAGCAAGCCTGTTTTGTGATGACCACAAATTCTCTCTTTATGCGTCTCTCTCTCTCTCTCTCTCTCTCTCTCTTCCTCTCCGATTTCTTTTCCCTCTTTCCCTGCATCCCTCTTTCCCCCCTCTTTCTCTACCTCTTGCTTTACTTTTGCTCTCTCTTCGTTCATCTTTCTTTCTTGTCTTTTCTTTTTTTTCTCTCTCTCTCACTGTCTCTGTCTCTCTCTTACTCTAAGTTTGTCTTTACCTCTTATTCTACCTTCCCTTCGCTCATCTACGTTCTCTTTTGTCACTCACTCTCTTTCTCTCTCTGTTTTTGTATTTGTCTCTTGTCTTTTCCCCATCCATCTATCCCTATCCCTACTCCCTCTCCTCCTTCATCTCTATATCTAATTCGCCCCCCTTCCTCTCCCCCTCCCCCCTCCCCCTCCCCCTCCCCTTCCTCTCCTTCCCTACCCTTTTCCGTCTCATCTTACTAGTCTTTCAGGCACTGCACTAGCGGACCTGTGGGTAGGGAAGTGGGTAGTAGTAGAAACAAAACGCCCCCTATCTTGCGCATCAGCATTGTAATCCTAGGGCAGTTGCGCCTGCCTAATTAATTTACATAACTGTTGTTTTTGTGCGTGTTTTACCGTTGTTGTTTAACCATTTGTCCGCCGGTTAAATTGCTGCTGTATCAGATTTGTGTGTATAATTGATTTGTTAAAATATGTACCAGTGGCAGATAATGATGTAATCATCTTTCGCTTGTTGAATGGCATTTGTGTATATGTACAGCATTTTGTTTAATTTCGTATTTCGTTGTTTTGACTCTTACATACATGTAAGTGTTATGAGCTAGGAAGTGTTGATGAGCATATACTACGCATGAAGTATCTAAACGTCTTAAATATAAATGAAACAAGTGCACATCATCTGGGTTGCTATTTTGAGAAAGAATTGTATGATATTTGACCAGGCCTTTCATTTCGCTCTGTGTATTAGATTCCAGATGCTCTGTGGGATTCGCTGGCTACCACACTTCATCAAGCTCCGCATCACCGACACCAAGCTCGTCACACTCAGCTGAGGTCTAGTGGGTGCGTGGGCACGAGCAGATAATCCCCCCAGCACAGCCGAGAGAGGATCACTTTCCCCGTAGAACGACGGATTCACCTCATCTCCACCCTAAACAGGGAAATACCCATGTATCGCACCAGCCGTTGCATTATCCATGTGTGTGGGATGAAGTGTGACGTAGGATGCAACAACGTTCTTGTATTGTTAGCAGGAAAATGATGACATTCTCTTTGACAACTGCGCTTTGTACAATCCGGAAGCATCGTCATTACGTCATTGGTTGACATCGCAGCGTTGTTAAAACGTCTGTTCGGAGTAATTCGAACATCATTAATGTGTAACAGAAAGTATTATCTATCAGTGTATCAGTATATCAGCGCAAGATGGGTGCGGTACCAAGTTGTTATCCGTCCAAGTCCCACCGCCGCGTGAACACCGTTACGCAGCCGTTCGACACCCGACGGCTTCTGTCCGAACTCATCACGGTGCAGACTGCCATTGTCTTGAACGAGGATGCGATGAACGAAACTGCAGTGCTTCCCCCCGGAGTCGTTGGGGACGACGAGTTAGGCGCCGGGGACGTGCAACCGACGCCGCAATTAACGCCGCAGCGCCGCAGTTCGGTACAGCGCCGGCGGAGCGTCGAGTGTACCATCACAAGTAAGACGTCATTAGGCTTTCCGGGCGAAAAACTAAACACAACCGCCACGACAACGTCGTCGGACGTTTCGTCTATGAACAGCGCGCTCGAACAGGCGGCTGAGCTTGTTGGAGCGCACTTAACTGCCCACAACCGCGATGTCCAGAAAGCCGTCGAGGAAGGGAAAAAAATGCCGAGTATCAAAGAGATGTCGGAAATGAACAATTGGTAAAGCAGCCTCGAGTGCCTGTCTACAGCAGTATTATTATCGATCCACAGCAAACTGCGACGTGTAGTGACTATCGATCAACAGTAAGACTTGAGACTCTACCGTACGATGAACTTCACTCATCACGTGACTCCATGTTTAATATAACTAGTTATTATGATGGTGATTGAGATTGTACTAAATAGCGATAGATACATCCATACTCAAATCTATTGTATTGTGATCAATGTGCATGGTTTTACCGAGAGTACTTACACTCGTGAGTATATTTTGTCGATTTGTGAATTACGTAACAATTGTCTAGATTTTTCCATGCACATTCCACCATCATAAAGAGAGAGGCGTGATACATTCTAATAGTGATGCGTCACCTATGTGTACTTTTCAACAGAATTGTAGAAATTGAACCATTAAAGTCGTGTATCGTTTGGTATTCCTTAGATTTTACAACACGCGACACACATGTCAAGAAAGAGGCGTAATCCTCCCTTGTTCTCTGTTTGACTGATCAGCGGTTACAAGATGAAAGGTTTCGGTGGGGTTCACCACATACCTTCCAAAATGTCAGAAGAGGGATCTAGCCCTTTTCTCCTTTTTTGTGATCAGCGGTAGATGTGAAACTACTAGATGGAGGATATTACAAAATATATCATAGGCTGTTTCGTTTTGGGTGAAAGTACCATCGTTCACGTTGACAACGTACGTACATGACTAACCTACTGTTGAAATCCACTTCAATTTTGAGCGAACCCAAGTTAACATGACGTCACCACACCATATGAGAGATCACATGACTAATCGCATGGAAGATGTTTCTAGGTAAATAATATGAATTAACCTGTGAATTGCTAAAACATCTGTATTATCAACTTTGATTTCAGTATGACGTCATAAGCCACCCGATTTGGGTCGCCGTTGAAAACCAAGGTGTACACGTGCTCAAATCGGAACGAATGACGTATGAAGATATGGTCTTAATCTTTATTAACACTTTCGCCCAAAACGAAAGCAGTCTAATATCAGGAAAGGAATGTATTCCCTTTCTTCTTCTATTTTACCGATCAGCGGTAGATGTGGAACTACTAAATAAAGGATATTTGATTGTAAACATTTCACTCCTTCCAAATTGCAGGAAATGTCAGGTAATTATGAGCTCAGGTTGTATCCATGTGATGAAGAGGCGATAAAGCACGATTTTAAGCTTTTCAGGTTACTCTTACATTGTTTCTAACAGCCATAGAGTCTTCGGGCTTATTCACCAAGGAAAACAATGCGAATAATCTTTACCGTATATAGTCTATGCGGTTTTTAAAATATTATTAAGAAAAGTATAAACACAATTTTTGAAAGGCTCTTAATTCACGTTGTCAATCTGTAGTATTTTTTTTAAATTTCAGAATGTGGACGACGGTGAATATTATCTGATATCAGCTTCGAAAGGACAAATACGAAGAAGTTATATTTTAAGCAATTTAGCATTTTTCCTTGTACATGTTTCAATGTAAAATTTACAATCAATTTGTTATACATGAAAATGTTTATAAAGTCTGTGAGAAAATGTTGTTTCGACGGTATAATTTGAGCCAGTCCTAATATGACATACTAAGAAGTATAGTGTTGTTCATGTTTGCTGTTTCCTGAGCTGTTCGTCAGACATATGATTAATGGCTGACAGTAATGTGCGTGGTGTGGAATGATCGGAATTCCACATAAGAGTGTGAACAATTCGAATTTTGATAACTAAAATGTTTGTATAAACTGTGATGTTTCATCAAGATTATATAACAAGGAATTTATTTCATTGTGAGAATGGTGCTACTCAGAAATCTCATCATTTTAATTCAAAGCAAGTGGAGTGGGCTCCGACGACTTGTTCAACATTCAGCAGTCTACTACGTTTGTGGGAAAATGCTACTCTCACAATGTGAAGAATATTCTTGCGAATACCATTTGAATTTTGCACCATATTCGCCAAAAATGTTACGATTGGATTCGAGAAAATCATGATGTCCTGGCTATTCTGGAGGACACTTACGAGCCCCTTACGAATGAAACACATGAGTTGCGGATTCGCTAATCCCTTCGCCATTGTTACACTGTGTCATTTATATCCAGTCACTTCAAAGTCACCGTCTTCCTTGTACTTGTGGATCGATACATGACTGTCATACGATGGGAAGGGTAGACTTGTGGAGGAGAAGATCGATCCAAATATTGACATTAGAATCCGTTCAAATCAGAGAATCTTAAGTCTTTATTTAATTCATTATACCCGAGAATGACGTGAGGGGCGGTGGCAGAGGAGGTAGTGATAGGGGTAAAAGAAGGGGAAGAGGCAGGGACAGGGACAGAGTGATGTGTGACACTGCTCCTTCTGAAGACCAATACGCTGTTTCTGATGCGGCGGCATCCAGCGAGGATCAGGCCAAGGAGACTGCTTAAAAACATAGCCACGTCTTGCCATGAGACTGATCCTGTCGTACTGCAGTAGTACACCTTCGGATATTCTATGTCTCCTTGACCCTGGTGGACTCTCTCGATCGCTGAGCCTCTTCCTAGCATTACGTCGCCTTTCGCTGGAAGGAGGGGGGGGGGGAGGCTGACGTCTGCATCTTCTTTTTCTATAAGGAATGTAACTCCTATTACGCCATTGATGTTTTTGGCACAAGTAATACACCAACATCCCAAATAGCAGTTATGGCACACAAAGCGTTAAGCCTACCGGATGACAGACGACACAATCCGATCACTCGTACAACATTGCGATTGACTGAAATGCAGGACCCGTTTATGGGATTTGTGCAAGAAAGTGACGTCACATTCACAGTCGTAGGCCCTTATGAAGAATATTACCAAAATCATGTTGCCTGCGGTGGCCTTTAAGATGACAAGGATATCTGGTACGCATTCCGTTGTGGAACACGATGCAAATCTTGACGATGAGTTGTGCTGTCTCTGTTCTCGGCTGCGTGGGGTTAGGAGGCGCCATAATCGAACAGCCATGATGCGTTCTCCAGACCACCTTGCCCACGGCGTGTACGGTGATTAGATATCTGCTCCTCCTAGGTCATACTAGTCTTCGTGAGCACGGCTTCATCATGCATGGCTGCAGGGCGCATGCGTCATCACTCCGTATCACGTGCGGATGTGATCTGTCTCCATTTGGAAGAGGCTCGCAATCAGACAAGGGAATCCCTTCACTCTGAATGACGTCAGCAGGTTCCGGAGTGTTTAAGTCTGGGCATTAGACTGGAATTAACGTAACCAATATCAGCCCACAAGAATAGGTAATGGGCATCCACCTATCCTCACAGCATGCTACAAAAGAAACCCGTGTAGTTGTATATCTCTTATCCAGAATGAAGGGGTTTCTTGATAGCAATGTACTCGTCGTCAAGCATGGGGACATATTCCAATGTCTCTGGAACCATTCTGTGATGGCCTTTTCTTCTTTAGTCGTAAGTTCCTGAAACATTTCACCAAAAACTCATCAATGATGGGTCGGTACACTGGTTGATGATTTCCCTGACGCGGAAGCTGTACCCCAGGTCAACGTAATTATGAGCACCAAGCTGCCAAATTGGGCAGCGTGACGGCTAACTTTAGGCTAGGTTCTTTGGCACAACGGACATGACGGTATCAGGACGGTGTTTTGCGTATTGATGCGATCCAATAGCCCATCAAACAAGGCCGGCTCCAATTTGGTGGAGTTCTTGAATCTGTCCAGGTCTTTCTGCCGACGACTCCTCATTAGGGGTAGCATTCTGAAAGAAACTTATGTCTAAAACTGTGTGAGCCATAAGTCAGTCGGTATTCTGAAAACTGACTCTAGTCCGAAACTGCGCCAAAAGGCCAATTAGTCACGGATTGTAGGGGACTTAAGTCCAAACTTAAGTTCGTTTTCAGAAAACTATCCTCGTTGAAGAAGTGCGAGTGCCGCAACCTGTCTCCATATGACAATCAGTCCCTCACCCAACCTAACCTTTGAGTTGGTTCCCTAGGTCTCCTACGTTGTGCCCACTGCTGCTCTCTTATTCATTGATCTTCTTGTTGTAGAGCTGCGGAGGTCAATCCTCGACAGAGACGATTTTAAGCAAACAGTGAACAAACACAATGTTAAGTAAACCAATGGCAGAAATCAAGCTTTCTCTCTGCGTTACGACCATCTGCGCACTTTAAATCTTACCCGTTTGACCTCTTTCAGGCAAGTATGGTATACCCACGAGATTGAGACTGAGATTGAACTACATCATGATGTATCACAACAGCGTGTTGGGAATTCAGCATGGCCTGTGATACCACTTGCCTAGAAGCCTCGACTTAAACTGGATATGCCATAATCTTAGGGCTATCCTAGCGACACCACATGGGACGAATAGGATTTATGCACATTTAAATCGCTAGGAATTAAAACACAATCGTAACGTTTGATAGATCTTCTGACACTTTAGCAAGTACTCACAAGTGTTAGCAAGCCGTTCGTAATAGATTCGCAAACATTCGCAACTTTTTATTCGGATTCGTATGGTTTTAATGAAAGACCAAGACGAATACCAGCAAATAACTACAGATGTCCTTAGAATGATAGAAATATCTTGCCATGAACTGATAAAAAAGAATGCGTTATGAAAGTGTTACAAAAACAATTATGCTTCCTTGAGAATTTTAGGAGCATGCTCCTGTGATAAATGCGACTTGCATGGCATTCGTCAGCACAATCGCAAGGACATTCCTCGCCGTGTTAGACCTGCATTCAGATAGGTGCTAATTATGTTTGAACCCCAAGTATGTACATGTATTATATACTTTACATTGATTCGATAAATAAATTGTTGGTTTTAATGCCTGATTTTGTTGATTATGAGTTTCATTAACTTGGAAGGTAAATTTCATCGTAAGTCTCCTTTTTTGTGAAGCCCTTTCGGATGAATACGCATGTCACAATTCCTATTTCACTTAATATTATGTAAGGATTTGACATACACATATCGAAATTATATGGATGAATGAAATGTATTACACACACACACACACACACACATATATATATATATATATATATATATATATATATATATATATATATATATATATATATATACATGATATATACAGAGAGAGGGGGGAGTAGAAGAAAGAGAGAGAGAAAGAGAGGGAGAGGGGAAGAAAGATAAAGAGAGAGGGAGAGAAAGAGAGGGGGAAGAGTGGAAGAAAGATAGAGAGAGGGAGGGAGAGGAAGAGAGAAACTGAGAGAGAGAGAGAGAGAGGGGGAGGGGCGAGTAAAAAGGAGAGAGACTGGGGGGAAAGGGAGGGTGAATGATGAGGAAAGTGACACACACAAGGAGACAGGTTGCTTGTTTGTCCTGCCGCAGAGCCTCCGAACAGACTGTGATAGATTCCAATGTCAATATTATGACCGATCTTCTCCCATACAAGTCTACCCTTCCCATCTCATTACAGTCGTGTTTCGATCCACAAGTATCCTCCATACAAAACCCTCGACAACGCGTAGGCTAGTCAGTCACGTGGATTATGTTCGACTAGAAAACACCGCTTTTCCCTTCCATTACCACACCCTTATCTTTCAAGAGGTTAAAGCTAGACTTGATTCCAGACTCTTGGACACTTATAATAAAAAATGCCAAGAAAAACCCCACCCACAGGTCTATAGTAAACTCACATGGCCAGTCACTGTTCCATTGTCACCTTCCTTCAGAATGTTTAGACTGTGCTTGGATAAGCTTGAGGCGAAGTAAAAGAATTACAATCATATTGCAGCCAGACATGTATGTTTATTAAAGAGTCTGGGTCCTGTCTTTTAAATAGATACGATAGAGTGCGACTTGCATTATACTTCATATCAATCGTAGCTCTGTACACTAAAGTTAGAGGTTTGACTTGCAATCGATTCTACTCAAACGCAACTCTTACAAGACAGGACCTTGGTCTGTAAAATCGTTTGAAACTAAATGAAAAATAGCTTTGAAGTAAGGCTAATTTAAGGTCTGCGTGTCTCCCCTGTGGAAATACTTGACACTTGTGCCCTCCTCCAGTTAGCAGTACGTTCCCACTGAGCATAGCTTTCAAGCTTTCAACTTACATCACTCATGTGCAGCCTTAACTAATGTTAAAGAGGGAACGGCGCCCTAAAAATTAGCCACAGCAGAAATTTAGAGAAGCAGTGTTGAAAGTTAAGAGTGGTATTTACATAATTTCAATTTTGACCTGCAAAAGAGCTACTCTCTCTTTGATTTAGTCCGATTTGATTATATGTTTATTTTTTTTAATCGTTTGTAACCTCTGTTATATATCTAACAAAAATTTGCCCATTAATTACCATGATTACACTTTTTGGTACAAGTCATGTTCATCGAACAAGTGAAAAAGTATAAAGGTTGGGTAAAAGTTGGATAAACTTTTAACGTTAAAACTTTACTGTTCGTAAAATCAACGAAAGAAGAGGTTGAGGTTAGCAAGCTAATTGTATGTATATTAAGAACACCCGATTTCGCAATGAATCCATTCATATCAGGAATTAGTTATGATTGTGACCTATATGACCTTCTTCTTCCTCTTTTTCTTTTATTAATTCTATCATATTTCTATCAGCTAAACTTGACTCTCTTAACTATAATATTATAATATATATATATGCAAGTGGCAGCATCGAAGATAATTATGTACAATGTATGTGGGAATCACAATTCTCCTCAGCATGGACATAATGGGCATCTGGACATTAAACTGGTGAGCAAAACAAGCAACATCAATTCGAGTGAACAGACAAGATGTGCAACCTCATTTTTATTGATGTTAATTCATTTATTAACCCTGTCAGTACAACAGGTGCATTAATAATGTAATAAGCCAGTATACTTTTTCTGACTCGGTACTGAGAGACTTACATGTATTTATTCATACCCGTTAAAGAGCATTAAAAAAGAAAAGACGCTACACCTTTTGACACAACGTGAGGAATTTTATAAGGTTGTTGTGGAGTTGTTCGATTTGTTTTCACAGGAGCTGGATTCCTTGTCAATCGGCTTGTTTGCTGCACGGAGCACAATAGAGATCGCAATGAAATAAATAAACACGCACAGTCTGAACAGGCCCCGAGGACACGATGGGAGATGAACGCTCATTTGTCATCCGACGTATCTGATGTGTTTGGAGCGCGCGGGAAGCCCGAGTGTCGCTATCATTTGTTGCCATGGTAACAAGATATTCCGACCCGTGACACTAGACAGTGGATGGGGTGGGTTAGGGTATCTCCTAGGAGAAAGAGCGGAGGAAGATGTTGTGACTTTCTTTCTTCCTTTCTTTCTTTCCGGGAAGACGATGTAAAGCAAACAGTGGCGATGGGGTTGAAAAGCAGGAAAGGGGATGAAAACCCAACGTGGACAGAATAAAGAGGAATTGGAAAAGGTTGACCGAAAGGAAGAAGAAGAAGAAGAAGAGGAAGAAGAAGAAGAAGAAGAAGAAGAAGAAGAAGAAGAAGAAGAAGAAGAAGAAGAAGAAGAAGAAGAAGAAGAAGAACAAGAACAAGAACAAGAACAAGAAGAACAAGAAGAAGAAGAACAAGAAGAAGAAGAACAAGAAGAACAAGAAGAACAAGAAGAAGAAGAAGAAGAAGAAGGAGAAGAAGAAGAAGAAGAAGGAGAAGAAGAAGAAGAAGAAGAAGAAGAAGAAGAAGGAGAAGAAGAAGGAGAAAAGAAGAAGAAGAAGAGGAAGAAGAAGAAGAAGAAAAAAAGAAGAAAGAGAATGAGAAGAAGAAGAAGAAGAAGAAGAAGAAGAAGAAGAAGAAGAAGAAGAAAGAGAAGGAGAAGGAGAAAGGGAAAAGAAGGGGAAAATGGGAAAAAGAGTAGAGGGGAATGGGATAAGTGAACATAGAAAGAGGAGGACGAGATGTTCTGCATATTGATCTTAAACGTTAATTTTAGAAGTTTAAGAATGAAACTTTGGAGGGGGGGGGCAAATAAACGGGAACAAAAGCAATGAATCTGAATGTTTCCAAAATAAAATATTTATTTGATACGATCCAATGTGGATTGCAATAATCTAAATTGCAATGGAGATAACGACATTTTATCATTAGGACGTTACTTAACACATTCGGATTTTCTTTAAGTAAACATCATTTAGAGTTAGTGGCATCGTCATTGAGTCGATTATAATAATTCAAGGTCATTCATTACGCACTTTGCAACGAAAACAAGGCCAACATAGATGATGATTTCGCTAGTTTCTAGTTTATAGCGTTAATGGTGATAAAAATCATGTCTGCTTTATGAGATAAGAACTAAATATTTTTTTAACCAGCACCTATTCCAGGTCTTCGGCCATAACTTGTGTCTGGTTAAGTAGGCCGAGGTGAAGATATTAAAGTCCCGAAGAGAATGATAATCTGATTTAAGTCAAAATAGGGCATATACTATCCTGTTGATAAAACATTGATGTGATGTAGATTCCCGTGTACATGACTATGTGTGCAATGTGTAATGTGTTATGCAATGATGTATGAGTGCGTGTATATAAATTATGTGTGTGTACTCTTTTTCTTTTGTGTGTGTGTGTATTTGTGTGTGTTTGTGTTTGTGTGTGTGTGTATGTCTGTGCATGAGTGTGTGTATGTGTGTGTACGTGTGTGTGGGTATGTGTCAGTGAGTGCGTTTGTTGTTGTTTTAGAGCTGATTGTGCTTTTCAATATCATTCGATGATTATTATGAGCTTTGTGCCTAGATGCATTATTTTTGCCTCGTAGAGGGCGTTTGTAATTTTGTATCCGGGTTGTCACACCGTGTTTACTTTTTGTTTGATTTTTTGTGTTGTTCTTTTGAGTTTGCAGTGTACACGTGGGTTAACATGTGTTAAATCGTGGTAATGCGTTATGCAACCACCTTTGAAAAATTGGCTGATACAGCTTTTAAACTTGTCAGCTTCAATTTTATACCCCCCCCCTCCTTTTATTCTGCTTCGCTCTGCAATCCTTTCCTCCTTCTTTTTCATATCTCTTGTGATATTTTACTAAAATCATCATTAATGAGAATAAACGGCCTCGATAGTGATACCACTATAAGAAACAAAGTATTTCCTTTTGCATCCTCGTTTTCGAACAGACACCCTATATTTTGAAGTGAATATGGTAATCTTACTCTCCGTAACGATAGACATAATCGATCACCATATAGGCTAGCAAAATTATACCTACATGTATGTGTAGTTCTTGATGAGCATACTCAGGATGGACTGACATCGTATGAAACTGAGGTGGCATGTGTCCATAAATTTCCTTTCTTTTTTAACCCTTCCTGTGCTTTCCGATGTATAAATATCAGTGACACAATCTGGTGACGACTGTGCACTCCACGCGTACAACCGCATTGAACAATACTGTACCATAATATGGTAGAACCAAGTCAAACGAACTCAACCGTGGCAGTACAACGCTACAACTTGCCTCCGCGCAAAACCTCTTCATTCAGATAAAAAAAAAAAGGGGGGGGGGGGGCAGGGCTAGCAGAGAAGCAGCCGAAAACGTCGTTGTATTTTATGCATCGCCATTTGTGAGACATCAAATAACTTCAAGTTTAACCTTTAAAAAACATCTATTTATCTATTCATATATTCTTTCATTTATGTATCTATTTACTCCGTCTTCTGTTACCACGATAACCCCATCAGCAAGCAAAGCACCTTTCACACCGGTGGCCCTGGGTATAACAAAGACAATCATAGTTTGATAATTAGATATGATATTTACATAAGATAAAACTTACATTAACATTCTAGTTAATGAAAGAGTGGGAGACCATACACCAGCTCTCACATGAATATCTGTATTCAAGGTATTATCAAGAAAAGATGACAAAATAATTACCATAGAAGTCACATAATCTTCATCATTTTACCATAGTTATGACGCGTAAAGAGTTGAGATATTAAGGAAACGATAACTTCTGCTTGTGGGTCACGTAATGTAAAGAAAAAATACAGAAAATCAAGTACTGACACTTGAGAAATTGAAGTAAAGTCAAGCAGCGCGAGATAGCGTGTGAAGTACATGGACCCGATCTGCATGGTCAGTGTGCTGGGTGTGAAAGTAGTACCAGCACATTGCAAGTAACAAGAGATGGACGAACGTGGAGAATCACGATCGTCAATGTCAGAAACAAACAAGGCACAAATGCACGTGGAACAAGAAAGCTCTAATCTTCTTTCACCTTTTTGGCTTGGAAACACTGTAATTGATAGGTCATATTATAAGAAGAGAAGTCCCATAAAAAAGACCAGTTCATAATTACACCATGGTTGGACAATCCACTGAATAAATACTACGAGACTGGTGACTGGGATTTTTTCATGAAGCTGTGTTAAAAACATTTTACAGAGTGCCTGGAACAGTAATAGGAGCAGATGCGCATGGTAGAATGTTCTTTCACTTCCTACTCAGAGCTGAATAACTGTCGCCATATTTACATGATGATAAATTAAAATATGGTCGACTATCTAATGAATTCCCATATTACTCTGTGAATAGTAAAACTGACATATGGTCATTTTTTACCAGCAATAATCTGCTCATGCGCAAATTGCAATTACAAAGTGGCTCATAGGATACGGACTGGAATCATTGAAATAAGGTCAAGCACGGTGAGAAGGCGTGTCAACTACATGGATCTGGTCAGTGAGCTGGCTGGTGAAAGTAGTACCAGCACATTGCAAGTAACAAGAGATAGACGTACGTGGAGAATCATGATCGTCAATGTCCGAAACAAACAAGGCGCACGCGTACGTGGAGCAAGCAAGAACTAATCTTCTTTCACCTATTAAGGTTGGAAACACTTTACTTGATAGGTCACATTAGAATAGGATACGGACTGGAATCATTGAATTGAGGTCAAGCATGGCCAGAAGGCGTGTTCAACTACATGGATCCGGTCAGTTTGCTGGCTGTTGAAAGTAGTACCAGCACAAGAGATGGAGAGCTGTGATCGTCAATTGTTAGAACAGACAAGGCATCTATCGGTCACTCAATAAATTAGAAAAATTGATTGATTTATTGATTACATTTATTTTATTTATTTTTATTATTTTATTAATTGGTATATAAAAGACTGATTAGCAGCACAGGCTGAAAGCATCAGTTTACAAAAGTCTACATTAAGTGGGCAAGTTCAATATTGAATATTCATGCATAAACAACTACAAAAATCAATTTAACATACAATAAGTACAAGGGATATAACATATATAAAAATATACAAAAACATGTATCAATGGGTATTTATAACGAAACTAAACGGAAACAAACCAGGCCCAAATAAAGTGAAAGTGAAATTGACTGGAATATACGTTTCATATCTGATAGTAATAATTACATCCATAAAATAACATTTGACAAAAAAAAGAATACCTATTTCAAGTTTTAACGTGTTTCTGTGAATTTTTGCTGAATGTTTGTTTGTTTGTTTGTTTGTTTTGCTGATGCACTCCTTCACAGCTCCGATTTTCCGATGCAAAATAATAAACGAAGGTAAATCAACAGCGAATGTGTACACACGGCTACATAGACCAACTCAACAGTGCCAATCATGCCAATAGGACACATTATTTTCTTCCGGAGGTCCAGAAAACAATATACAGCTGAGAACAGAAATTCCATGAAGAAATGTGAAACGTTGTAAGAATGTTGGAAGATCATGTTTTTTACCATTACATTAATACACGTAATAACATTTTACAAAATAACAATTAAAAACACTCATCCTTAGACCCTTTGTGTGCCAGAGAAGCCGATTCTCTATCACGTCTATGGGATTTTCGTGCATTACTATAGAATTTGCATTTTGCGCAAGAGTTCATTCTCGCTTCTTTGCCGTAAACCAGTGCCATGTCGTTGCTAGGCAAGCAGTCGATTCGAGGTTCGTATCCCCATCAGCCCTGGTATTTTTTCCATGCTTGTTTCCGCACTGATCGTATAAACCGCACCGACCGCACAGGGGAATCGTATGTAAATAATGAAAAAATGGATAAGCAAACACAAAATATACATCCTAGCTAATCAAGAATACCTCATTTAAAAAGATGTACTGAAAAAAAGCCTATCCCCTATACGAATAGCAGATTGGCCTGCGTTTCCCACATTGAAACAAACCAAAACCGCTTGACAAGAAGGAGCCAATCATTCTACGCTATGCTACACACCTTCATGAAGTAATTGTCTTAGTCATGTTAGTAACATTTACTATGAACATGGTCTCTTGTTACGCGAAAAAAAGATCATGTTCACAGTGATTGACCTGAAAGTGCCGAAAGGGGACGGTTTGACGTAAATACTGTGAATCCAATAACCTACAGTCATTCTGTCAACCAAACCTTACAAGTGCATTTTCCAGGTATAGATTGGATCAGCTTCCATATTTCTGTGGAGCAAGATTAATGACCGTTCTAGCTGTCGATATACTTTCATGACCACAACAATCTATGGTTTCCACCATGACGCATGCAAACCCTGCAAAAAATCCGTCAGCCGAAGACGACCCGATTTTGCCGCGATTCTGTGGTCGTTAGCGCCCCCGACTAAAAATGTGACGTCACCTTCTTTCAGAAATCCAGTGACCGGGTCCTGCTATTCAACCAGTCGCAGAGTCGTAGGACTGGTCGGATCGTGTCGTCTGCGGTGGCCTTTAGGGTTACAGCGGGGTTGATCAAGTGTTGCATGTACCATGGACCTATCATGGACGGACTGCGCTCGGATAGACTTCCTTTGATCTATGATGACCGCCGCCTCATAAAAAATCAGGACACTCAGGTGTTTCAAACAATACGCTGTATGCCTTCCTCTGAACAACAAAAGAAAATCTGGTTTGAGAAATCTGTCAACCGTTCGGCCTTCGCTGGGAGTTCATCATGTTCATTGCTGATCTTATTACACACACTGGGAATAAGATTGGGGATGAGCGAAGGGAAATTTTGATAAAATTGTAGAAAGAATTTGGTCCGTAACTTTTTCGGACATCTCCGGACATGGAATCGAGGTTGTTTCCATGGAAGGCGAAACACTGAATAAACGATTTACAAGATATTTGTAAGGAAATATGATTGCCCAATGTGCGATATGGAGGCATTTCCCTGCATGGCATGTTTTCGACAGTATTCTCGATTTATCACAAAAACGAAGCAACAATATCATTTGAAATTCACAGAATCGCATCATTATACGATGTTCTACTACTGCACATGCGTCTCGGTACATGAAGTGGTTCTGAAATCTTCTGCGCATACAGAATGTATATTTCTCTAAATGCATCCAAAATTTGCCTTGCATATTTGGCGGCGGTTGTCACTTGATTAAACCAAAGCGTCAAATATTCTATTGTGCTATAAATGAACGCGACTGGTGTAGGAATAAATTACACTTCGTGCTGATTCCAGCTCTAACACCTTCCTGCTGTCTCGAATGGCTAGTTAATAAAATATGTTGATTGATTCAAGGCACACCACCAAAGACAAACTAAACAATGAATTGATTGAACGAAATTAAGAAAAATATTTGATTTAGAGGACAATCGGAGACAAGAAGGAAGGACGCGTAAAATAAAATAAAAACATGGATTAAAGGATTAAAGAGTGATTGTGACACGGCAGGCAAGAAGACATGATCGATTGAACAACCAAGACTGAAATAAAAAAAAAAGTGGTTAATCGGCTGACTGATTTTTTTGAATGAGAGAAAGGAACTCAAGTGACCCAGTTACTTGGTACATAAAGTCAAGCGATATATGTTAACTCTTCTTGGATGAGTACACATCTGTAAATAATACCGAGCAAACTTTTTGCAGAACCAAGTGGCGTGACGGTATCGGCCATGACAAATACGCGTTGCGCTGTCAATAGACCAGTTCGTAGTTACACTGTGATAGGACAATACACTGAATAAATACTACTAGAATGCAGACTGGGATCTGTTCATTAAGCCGTATAGGATGGTGGATGTGAATACATCATACAATGTGCCCAAAACAACAATACAAACAGGTGCACATATGGTGGAATGTTCTTTTACTGCCTTTCAAAGCTGAATAATTGTTGTCATATATGCATGATAATGAAGAGAAACCTGGTTGAGTATCTAATGAATTTTAAATTTACTCTGTGAGTTGTTCAATTGACCCGAGGTTATTCGTACCAGCAACAATCTGCACATGCGCACATTGTAACTACGAACTCGCTTATTATAGTGCATGGGTCAATGTGCTAACGTTGACGATTGCACATACCTTTGCTGGTTTCGGCAAAGATTTCCCAAACTCGCTACCAGCTGCGGATTCAGAAAGTAAGAATAGGGGGAGGTGCCGACGGCAAGTTTGAAAATAGAAGGGGTGCAGACTGGAAATGACTTGGATATTGCTGGACCATCAAACACTGGGGGAGGGGTCTTTTACTCCACCCCTTGGATTCACTACTGGCTACCCTCACAGAACACTCGGGGCTCAGAGACACTCGACTCTGTACTGTAGGGTAGTTTCGCAAGGAGTACTATTCTCTCATACAGTTCAAGTGCATCCCTGCATAAATAATTCACTAGAGCTTTGGAAAGAGATTTTTGAAGGTCACGGCATCGATGTGGTAGGCTTGTTGAGCTATCTTCCAACCGCAATTTGAAAACGGTTAATAGAGCTGAATGGTCAATTATTACAGTTAGCAATGAAATCATTACTTTAATTTTGTATGTGTCATGTGTTTACTTTTACAATTGTGTTACACACACATTTCACGAAGCAGTACTTCATCTGGCCCAAGAAGGATTAACAGTAAGGTCAAACAAGGCTTCCGTCTATGGACGCATACCCTTAATTTCGGTGGGCTGTACCCAGCTTGTGTGGTTTCGTACAACCCTAGATTTCCAATGATATTCGCTCCAGTTTGAAGTTCGCCATTATTCGACATTGTAATTCTTGGTAGTATCTCAGTTCACGTACATTGCTGCAGACATAAATTCGAGCTTTGGACTTGGGGAGTTGGCAGATTTGGATTAAATGGATTCGCTACCACTCGGAGCTCTCCTCTACTTTTACTTTTAAATTCTTGGTAGCATCTCGACGTGGAGTTGCAGACATAAAATCGAGCTTTGGAAAGAGATTTAAAGGCTAGGGCCACTGTATTGTCGTGGTTGACTTGCTGAGTCATAGAGACCGATAGATAGTGATCCTTTTCCTTAATTAAAACCCTACTAAATCCCATAAAACACAATCACAGTCATATTAGCTGTCAATAACCTATTTGATTTTCCCAAATCTTAAGTATTACTCTGTTTCTCCCCGTCCTCTCTCTCTCTCTTTCTCTCTCTCTCTCTCTCTCTCTCTCTCTCTTTCTCTCTCTTTCTCTCCCCTCTCTCTGCTCCCTTCTCTCCTATCCTTCTCACAACACTGCTCTTCTCCCCCAAAATACCTAGTGTTAGATGTATTAGTTTTGTATATCAGGTAAATCTACATGTACAGTGATACATGAGTGAAATGTAAAATTGAAATCGAGACATACTTCATGTACTTGTGGACAAGTGACACCATCTATTGATTTTTTTTTTTTTTAATTTAGAGGCAACGCTCAAGATTGCTCATAGCGCACCTACAATGTACTAACATATCAGACACTTGCCTGAATGGTCACGTGTATGTACTGACAAAATGTATTTAGGCAAACATAGATAAAGGGGCGAGACATAAATATTGGGAAAGAAAATATCAAAGAGAATGAAATAGTGAGGGATAGAACAGAAGAAGTTGAAAAAAAGTCAAATTTCAAAATGAATGAAGGAATGGCCCTACCCACGCCAGGAATCGCGAGTTTTTACAAACAGCGTCTTAACCAATATATCCAAAATATCCAAAAATATTCCCATTCACTTAATTCGTAATGCACAGCAGGGGCTTGAATGATTGAGAAATCCATATTCAAGCTGAAATTTTGCCATGTTCCTGATATCTGATTAAAAAACTTTGAAAGTAAGTAAACTCAGCTACAACATATTAAAATCCCAGAGTAAAATATCCAAACATGAGCGAGATAAAGCTTGTGGAAGACCCTCATGACATTTCATTTCTAACTAAATTAAGAGATGACTTGTCAATCATAACAGACTATCTTAGAATAAAGAACGAAAATTCTAACGAAATTAAAAGGTGATCTATCGGTGATCTGTCGATTACGACAGAACACCTAATAAAGAAAGAAATAAAGTAAATTCTAACAAAATTAAGAGGTGATCTGTCAATCATGACAGACCACCTAATAATGATAATATATCACATGTTGTTTCATTTAGGGGCGCCCGCCATTTAATACAAGAAGTGGTCATTGTATCTTTGGATGCTGACAAACATTTTCTTCTGTGTGTTCCGGGTTACCACGTCTGTTAAACGACTCTGGGCTCTTAGTGTATCAAAATTATAGGCTCCATAAATTTGGCACTTATTTGATGATAGGCACTACGCGATAGATGTTGACCTTTATGGATGATTGAACATAATGAATACTATCGTGCATAGTGTTTGCGCAGCGCACTGCATTGCAGTTTCGGACAATCATAGATTGTAATAGAGAAGGTTTGCTCATAAAGGCTTCCACTCGGAGCTCGTCACCATTCGACTTTGTAATTCCTGGAAGTATCATACCATTGAGCTTTGGAGAGCGATTTGGAAGGCTCGGGTAACTGCATCATCGTAGTTGTCTTGCTGAGTCGTGAAGACAAGATGAAGAAGGTGTGTGTGTGCTTGCTCCTCGCCTTGCTCCTGGTGGGGTTTGCCCATACAGCAACAGCCGTCTTGCGAGAAGGCATACAAAGGGCACCTCCTCCCGGTCTACGAAGGGGGCCTCCTCAGGGTATAGTCCAACTTAAGGTGAGATTTAGGACATTAAAAAGCCTACATAGTACATGACGCATATTTCTAAGCAGTAATTATGACATTATATTCAAGATTTATAGATATATACTTACATATTTAGAATGGAAATGTATTCATGAAATTAAAATTTCAAATTTTCATCTTGATGGTTAATGAAAATGAAAATATACATCGATCACATACTTTTCTGATGCAGAAGCTCAATAAAGTTTTATCGATCGTTTAACTTCGCATCGAAATCACCGACACTCATTCAAAATGCACAAGATTCTGCTGATATTGACCTTTAGTTTTAAAACCGCACACGGCTGCCAAGCTGGTTCTCTGGTGGTACAAGCTTAGAAATAAATTCAGGACCACAAGCTTGCTTTGTATGAAAACTTGTTCACTTGGGATGTATTCCTAACGCACGAAAGACAACTCTCTCAATGATGGTCCCCTTTAACTCTCTGTGTGCCGTATGAAATGCTGCTCTATGAGGATTAGGTGTATTAATGATGAAATAACCCATCATTGGCATGTTAAGAATTTAACTTCATGCGAAAATATGCCGTTTGTGGGCTAAGTAATATTTTCATTAAACAAATAAACATATAATGTGATAAGCAAGGTCAGTCGTTTTCACAAACGAAAAATCGAAAGTATAGACCCACCTTATATAGACACGTGGTAGAAAAATTCCGCCAACGTTTACCGCATATTGCCCTTCGTTCAGTCAGATCACGAAAGGACTTGCAAGACAATTTTACGTTTTTTAGTTAGATTCTTTATCTGTGTGGAAGAATGTGAACCCGAAAATATGTTTTGATAAGCCCCGTGTCTCGAAATAAATAGAGTGAGACTCATCGAGAATAAAGAAGGTATTCAACAAATTGTTCATGACGCAGGGATTAAAAAGAAATATCGCGTGAGGCAGGCGTTATTCATTAGCAGTAAAATTAAAAACTAAAACATATAATCTCCATATTTACCTGAATCTTTTTTGTAATTTAATTTTCGAGTTTTAGGGTTGAGCCTACTGAGAGAGTGAATTGGAATTGGCGTTCCCATCTTCCACTTAGTTAGTAATCTATGTAATATTTACAATTTCCTTCTATGCAGGCCACCAATGAGAGGCTTAGACCTCCGACAGGGCTTCATAAGAAAAAGAGGGAAGTAAAGAAGATTTAAAGAAGCGATGGATATGACGTCAGAATTTGCTTCTGGAAAGCGTGCCCTCTTCCTCTCTGGCATCATCAAGTTATTGCATCGTTTCCATGGTTCTTGTCACCGCCACTATATGACTCCTTCTCTGAACACCGCTCCTATTACCAACACCAGGCACAACAACGACCGCGCAACAATGCCACCACCACCACCATCCTGAACATTAACTCTATCTTCGCCACAACTTGAACAACCAGGGGAAGATGGATATATAGCTTCTTGTTCGTATCAAAGCTACTTTGCCAAATGCAAACAACAACATAAAGTCACCATTATCCGAACTCTGTTAAAGGGGACTTGATACTTACGGGTAAAGATCTCTTTTCAATTACAAGACCAGTACCTTGGCACTTTTCTTAAAGAATATATGTACGTGTTGTTGCATAATGTAAGTTTTGAGCTGTTCATGATACATATATTTGCATTTTGTAGATATTCACGCAAGACATATACAAATATGTGAAGCATACCTTTAATCTTCACCATAACATGATATAATCAGCAATGTCTTCTCTAGTTAAAGGACCAGATTTCATTTGTGTTTCAGGGGTCCATTTTATTTATTGATGGCCGGAGATAATATCTTATCATTATTATTTTAACAGGTTGGTGAATTACACTTGTAATAATCATGTCAATCCTTAAAACAGGTCTTATAAGATTGGTTTATAATTTTTGCCCAGAGGGTAATGTCAAACAAACGGAATAAAAGAACTACTCAAATGTTGAGATGTCAGACCATTGTGTTTACAGTGCTTGTTGATTTACGCTTTTAAGATCATTCTCAAAATATGGCTTTCCCTCCTTTCAATCAATTTCCTTCATGCTCATGAATAGACAAAACCCATCTTGTACTAATATAATGAGGTAATGAAATGCTTTGATAGAATCAATCTTACATTTATTTCAAGTCCAACGAGAAAGGGATATTTTGATTTAGAAATTTATCGTAAAAAAAAAAAACATGACGAGGGCGGCAAGAAACTTTAAAGATAAAAATCTTGTTACAGATATGCCTTAAACTGAAGCAAAATACACACAGATACTACGCAATATACATCAATACAAGGAACATCAAACAAGGTGGGGAGTACACTAAAAACTAAAACTAGTCGGGCGCAGGCTGGACTAACCTTAAGCTAGTGAAGCTGGTTAGTCAATCTTGCTTGACTAGCTTAACAGTGAATTCAAAGCTCGTCAAACCTGCCGGACTAGTTATTTGCTGGCTGGACTAGCTTTCGATTAGTCCAGCTGGCCTGACTAGTGTGATTTAGCCTGCTGGATTAGCTTACTAGGGATGGTTAGTCAGGCTGGATAGACTGGTCAACAATGACGGACCAGCTTTGTGTTAGTCGAGCGCTAGAGACGGACTAGCTTTGTGCAAGCCAAGCTGGAGACTGTTCATATCACGTACGCTCTCCTGAATGTTCAGTCATCAATGTGTCATAACATAGTTATTTTCTTCATTTGCGGATTTTATGTATTCATACTATGAAACTATCAACATATATATAAACAAAACAAACAAACTACCCCCCCCCCCCCAAGCAAAATAGCATAACCTTCTATCGAAGCGGTTTTGGGCAAAATGATTTAGCAGGATTGTTCCTTAACTTTAAAGGGAAAATGTAATTTCTCAAAAGTCACAAGAGAAACTGTTCATGCCGTTTTAACAGTACATTTTGGCACTTCTTGTGTGATTTGTACAGTGTTTTCACTCAACCATGACACGAACAGGTCATGTTACATCTTTGTCAATATATCTAGAGTTTTATTTCTTCACCAAAATAAAGGGTTTTCAAAAGTTTCAAACTCAAGAGGGATGAATATTTCTTAAACGGTGCTCCCTCAACCAGAACAATGGTTTAGGTTTCAGGATAGGTGTTAGTGCATCGAGAGATGGATGATAAACATTTGAAGGACATAAATTATGCACCAGAAATGAAATATGAAGTGTGCAGCGGTATCCTGTTGAACTCGAAGGTCCTGCCACATATTCTGAAATTTTTACAGGAGTCAGAAGATGTCATCTACTACAATGTAAGTAATGCTTTGTATTTATTATCAGAATAAATGTTGCAGATTACCAGATATAGATTGCTCTATGTCATTTTGTTGATCACGTTTATACCACACAGCACTGGCAACGACAACGCTGGTGCTGCATACTGCGCCAGCCCGAAGCTTCGGCGCACTACGTGCATGTACAGGTGTATTGTAATCTGGACTAACTTCAAGCTGGTCAGCGGACGAACTTCAAGCTAGTCGGGCATTTACACTAAGGCTATAGTCCGCCAGCATGCTGGACTAGGATAAAGTTAGTTGCCCTTGCTAGTCCAACAATAGTTACTAACTTAAAGCTAGTCCTCCGGGAAACATCTGGAATACCTTTAAGTTAGTCAATAAATAGTCGGGCGACTAGCCAACACTCGTCCAATAATCTAGACTAACGTCAAGTTGTACAGAGGACTATCTTTAAGCTAGTCGGACATTTACACTAAGGCTTGTCCAGCATCTCGAATTTCAGGAATCAAAATATGCCGGAAAATATTACACATGATGATATTAATGGAAGTACAACCGTGTGTGGCTGTAGTACATGCGGATGTAAACATACTACATCCATACACGGTGCCTCTTGGAGGCTGCCGTTAGCTTAGCACTCCACATTGTATTTCATGTATAACGCCTTTAACTAAATACACAATTCTAGTAATGAACGTTGTAAAAACAAGTTGTCAAAACGCTTTTTAAAGGTTTTTAAAACGTGTAAAAACGATCTCACAATCAGTCAGTGAATGAACATTCCTCCCTTCATTCAATCGATCTCACAATCAGTCAGTGAATAAACATTCTTCCCTCCATTCAATCGATCTCACAAACAGTCAGTGAATAAACATTCTTCCCTTCATTCAATCGATCTCACAAACAGTCAGTGAATAAACATTCTTCCCTCCATTCAATCGATCTCACAAACAGTCAGTGAATAAACATTCTTCCCTTCATTCAATCAATCTCACAATCAGTCAGTGAATAAACATTCTTCCCTTCATTCATTCGATCTCACAATCAGTCAGTGAATAAACATTCTTCCCTCCATTCAATCGATATCACAATCAGTCAGTGAATAAACATTCTTCCCTCCATTCAATCGATCTCACAAACAGTCAGTGAATAAACATTCTTCCCTTCATTCAATCAATCTCACAATCAGTCAGTGAATAAACATTCTTCCCTTCATTCAATCGATCTCACAAACAGTCAGTGAATAAACATTCTTCCCTCCATTCAATCGATCTCACAAACAGTCAGTGAATAAACATTCTTCCCTTCATTCAATCAATCTCACAATCAGTCAGTGAATAAACATTCTTCCCTTCATTCAATCGATCTCACAATCAGTCAGTTAATAAACATTCTTCCCTCCATTCAATCGATATCACAATCAGTCAGTGAATAAACATTCTTCCCTTCATTCAATCGATATCACAATCAGTCAGTGAATAAACATTCTTCCTTTCAATCGATCTCACAATCAGTCAGTGAATAAACATTCTTCCCTTCAATCAATCGATCTCACAGTCAGTGAATAAACATTCTTCCCTTCAATCAATCGATCTCACAATCAGTCAGTGAATAAACATTCCTTTCTTCATCCAGCCGATCTCACAACCATTCATTCCGTCTATAAATTTGAAAATTATCTGACACTGAATTATGATTTCCTTCATGGACTTTATTCATCCGAAATGGAGCTATGCAGCGATTGTATACTATGAGTGTGAGATAGTTGCCTGTCCATCTTGCCATTACACAGCTATATTACAGGACTTGTCAGGTAAAATTTGTTGAACAAAACAAATTGTCCTTGCTATGGGTTTCATTATTAATCGAACTTTTCTCAACCGACATATTCTTTGAATGTTTCCATAGTGATAGTTTACTGACAAATAATGTACATGTTGCGAATATAGCATTTTGGGGAGCACGATGTCGTTACAATCTTTTACGATATTTGACCCACTTATGGGGTGAAAAAAGGGAAGGCAACAAGTGGGAAATGTATGTTATATATTCAATACATATACAAAAGACTGTTTTTGTCTTTAACATTTACCATTTCAGCAGAAAATACATGACATAAGTATTTTCTCAATGTGTTTTTCATGCATATTTTCGAGGTTTTATCAAATTCAAGCTATGATCAGGGTATCCATCTGTATCATCAGTGACAAAGTGATGGCGCTCTCTAACAAAATCCAAGAATGACATTGAATTGTCCAATCCCGCTCGGACTGCGTGATTATATAGAGTGAGTGTGAAATGTTGTCAGTATTATCTTGAATTATCTTTAGAACAGCGTGAACATGATAGATTATGTCTGATATGTAGATATTAAAGCATATTGTTTTGTTTTTTTGGCTTTCTGGTGATCCTCTTTGCGCAGAACTACACAGCTATTTCATAAGAAATATTTTGAAGGATTGACATGACTATGAATACTAAAGTATTCAACCCTTGATACTGACAATTTTTCTAGTCTCTCAAAGCCTAAAATGTACCGTGGAGTCACGAGTTAAATCGTGCTCAGAAACTTCACGAGCCTTCTTTCATTGCATGTAGGCAAAAAGCAGAGCTAGAAGGAAATTACATATTTACCAAGGGAATCCTCACATAACAGGGTGAATAACTCCCACCTATAATGGACTACAAGCCAGCTCATTTCTTCTTTACACCTCTATCAAATATGAATAGACATTATTCTTAACAACCCCAAAGTGATATTATACATTATCCATCAATATTCGCTTCGGAAAGCAACAAACTACTAGATTTATGAAAAGAGAACTTTCCCGTTAAATAAACTTAAGAAGTACTTTTGGTACACGTTAGCAGGTTAAACACATTTCAGGATAGCGTTCATTCGAACAATGTAACTCGTAATCTTTGCTCGATATAAGAAGTTATACACCCATTTCTTTCAATTGTTTCAAGTTGTGGCGATGATAAAGTTATTGGTCACGAGGATGGTGACAGTGTCATTGTGTTGTGCGGTAGTTGCTGTGCCTGGTGTCCGTTGTAGGAGTGTTCAGAGGAGGAGTCATAAAGTGGCGGTCGCAGGAAACCATGGCAACGATGCAATAACTTTGTTGATACCAGCAAGGATGAAGTCACGCTTTCGGGGAAACAGCTGTTGACGTCATATCTATCGCTTGTTTAAGATCTCCCCAACTTCCCTCTTTCTCTTTTGAAGCCCAGTCGAAAGTCGAATCCTCTCATTGATGGCCTGCATAGAAAGGTACGGCAAATATTGCAAATATTTAGACTAGAGACTTTAGAGAGCGGCAGAAAGAGTGATATGCGTATACACTGTATATATATATATATATATATATATATATATATACCGGTATATATAGGTGTTTGTGTGTGTGTGTGTGTGTGTGTGTGTGTCTATGTGTGTGTGTGGAACACAGAGATTGTGTGGAGCAATTGATCGTCATTATATTTAATTTCCATTGCTTTTGTATATTTCAAGCGAATACCCTTGTGTGAACACGAAGTATGTTCTAATTAAGTTGGATGACGAGATCTCCAAACATCAATCATTGAGGGATTTATTACACAATCAATAAGAGCTTTGATACATTTTGGGTGACTTGGAGTACAGTTTGGAGATATGTATGCATCGGTCACTTGTTTGGTATTATAGTCATCTCCGATAATGTATGGCTCCTCTCCGTGTTCAATTAATGAATTATGTACATATGTAAACACGTCATCACCATCCATATTTTGGCCATAAATGTTGACAAGAATCATTGTGGTAGTATTTCTTTTAAAAAATAATAGTAGTATGTGACTTTTCTCTTCCATGGCAGTGCTCAGTATTTCAAGAGTTGCTGAAGGTCTAACCTTCTCATGGTATCTTGGCATAAAGATAGTATTGATTCAAAACAAAGTGATTGGTCCGATGGTAATGAGAGGTCAAATGAAAAGCCCAGTCCTGCTATCCGATTTCACATGATTAAAGATCATCTTCTATCCCAATTCTGGATCCACATTTTGTCTCACTTCAGCATGGAAAGCATTTCTTGTAACAGTGCTAAATGGAAATCAGTTTACCTAATCCAGTTAAAACACACCGTCTCTAAAAAGAGTTTCCCAGCTCCTTACATTACGGGAACAGACCCATACACCAATTGACTATTCCATTATTCAAATTAAATGTTAAGATTAGATTGAAAAGTACCAAACGAGAGTGATGCGAATTTCGTTTTTGGCCTAGAATAGGCAAGAGATCGAGACTAAAATATACTACAAAACAAAACACGAACAAATATCATCGCTACTTTGCGATAGTCGTTTGGAAACAAAATGCTACAAAAAGCATGTTGGTACAAGCGAAAAGGAAGCATATTAAACCTCAGCGATATTTTGGTTTTAGGAGAAGTATTTGCCGATTCGTCATATTCCTGAAACCAGCTGTGCGCTCATTCGACCATCTCATATGACAAAGTAATTTGGAACAATAATTAAGTTAATCATATTGAATATGTTAACATCTAGTTCAATACCGTTGGTTTTATAATTGAAATACGAGTAAAACAAATACACCAAACTCATTTGAATCACCCCAAAAGAGAAGGCCCCTCTAACAATTAGTGATTTTTAGGAAAACCTTGAGACAATATATTTGTAACGACGTTATGTCCCACTAGAAAAAAGAAATTGATACAAACATCTAATGAATAGGAAAGCTCGGGCATGATATTTCAATAGTACGGGTTCCTTCTAAGCACGTCAAATATCATCGTATACCCACAGAGGGCACCAGCATTCTTACCTTTGCAATTAACAACTCTTTCTGAAATAACCTTCAATTCATTCTAAAGCATATGCTACACTATCAGCACGAGAAATTAGCGACTGTAGTTTTACAAAAATGAATTTAAACTTTATCAATACTTTCAAATTCACGCTTCTGTGATGAAAAAAAAATATTCCTGATTTGACCTTGAGAGAGCCACTGAGAACATACAAAAATCATGTTACTCGTCTATGGATGTTTAGCTTTATTGACCATGTTGACATTTAGGTATTTAAGAAAGGAGTCCTGTTTGTCAACCCGGGAAAATATTCATGTCTCCTGAACAAAATGTTTAGGTGATGAGGTGGTACGAGGGAGTGGAGGTAGATGAGAGTGTGTGCTTGTGTGTGTGTGTGGGGGGGGGGGGGGGAGGGGGAGCTCCAAATACGAATCCCACAGATCTGCCCGTCCACACAATTTGAACATTTATTTTTGCTTTGAAAGCATTGTGCTTTTAGGTATTACACTTTTTTCCATTATATCAAAAGATTCATTAAAATGTATTCCTTTTTATAGTACTAATTATCAACTTAACTAATTGTTATCTTTATGCGCCAGTGATATATACTTGCATCAGGAATACACACCCATCCCGTCGAGGAGCGCTAGATCGACCTCACGAAGGGTTAATAACCCACATCTTACCTCATGTTGAACTATACTCCCCGTATGCCATGCTGAGGAGGGGCGGCTCTCCGTATGCCATGCTGAGGAGGGGCGGCTCTCCGTATGCCATGCTGAGGAGGGGCAGCTCTCCGTATGCCATGCTGAGGAGGGGCGGCTCTCCGTATGCCATGAGGAGGCTTCCCTCGCAACACGGCTGTTGCTGTATGGGCAAACCCCACCAGGAGCAAGGCGAGGAGCAAGCACACACACACCTTCTTCATCTTGTCTTCACGACTCGGCTAGACAACCACGACGATGCAGTGACCCGAGCCTTCCAAATCTAGCTCTCTCCAAAGCTCGATGTAAAAATGTCTGCAGCGTGTGAACTCTATGTTGAGAGAATACTACTTCTCGATATACTACCAAGGCTTATAAAGTCGAGTGATTTCCAGCTTCGAGTGATCATGGTGGTAGCGTGTATGGAAAATCCTGTTGAGGTCAAGTATTGTTAGAAACCAAAGCTGCGTTAAATTGTCGACGGTAGTACTATGCATGTATACCCTTCGTATTGTATTTGACCTCATTCACGGCCCGCCGTCGCGCAAACAATCTGCAAGTTATAATTCATATATAATTCCACAATCCATGCACATGATGAAAGGAGTTTAAATGCACCACGTGACTTGTCATACGCCAAACTTATGTCATGTATGGGGCATTCATTGTGATACATGTCCTCGCTTAGAATAGCTCGCCCTGCTTTTACCTGGCATGCCTGGGAAAAATCATAGAAAATAAATCCACAGGTTCGGGTCACAAAATTGTCTATAAGGATGGTTGCATGTTGCATGCAGACATATTCATCTTTAATGTCTATTGGGTCTGTATGCTGTGTTTGTAAGATGTTGTGTTTCCAGAATACGTGTTTTGACACTTCTTTTCCCTGCTGGAAAGAACACACTCATTCACATTGTCAACACAGAGTGAAAACACAATTCACACTGTGAAAGACGTGATTTCACAGTGTGGACACCGCCACAATGTGGACAACCACACATTGTTCACAATGTGAAAATTGATTTCACAGTGTGAATGTACCCGCTCACGGTGTGAAATTGATTTCACAGTGTGGCCAAACCCTGAAAAAATTCACACTGTGATAAACACATGTTCACAGTGTTAATACCTTACGGCATATATTTCACAGTGTGAACAGTATTGTTCACAGTGTGGCCACTCTACGGGATATTTTTCACAGTGTGAACTATAGAATTCACAGTGTGACCACTCTGTGAAATGTATTTCACACTGTGAACTATAAAACTCATAATGTGACCACTGTGAAAATTAATTTACAGTGTGAAGTATAAAATTCACAGTGTAGCCACACTGTTGAGAATATTTCATAATGTTATAAATAAAACTAACAATGCGAGTATGGTGTTAAAAATATCTCGGTGTGAAGAGTAGAACTACAAATTTGGTCAGTGCTACAAATATAGTAAACATAATGAATTTTTCATTCACGTTGTAATCCTTCATTTGCCTTTGCAATCTTCAGTCTTCCACAGTGTCCACATTGTAGACAAGACAGTTTTTTTTTATTGTGGAAAATTGTCTTTATTGCGAAGCATTTAATCACTCTGGGAAAGGGAGAGAGCTATATTTTCACACTGTAAATACTTGCATTGAAAATTACTCATTATGATATTCATCACTCCCATCACTCACACTTAATGAAACATAATATGAAATACACGCTCTGCCGAAGTAAACATCCTTTTCTTTTCTGCTTTCTGTAAAATCAAAACATACATAGGCCTACATGTAAATACCCACATTCAGTACAAATAAAACAGTTAATTATCAATGTAGAAATAAAAGGATTTTCATGTATTTCTCGATCTAATATCAGCTACACATAATTCATTCAAATTGTCGATCGGTGAACATTATGGCTGGTCAACGAAAAGTCTGTACAGTTGCTTTATACGTAGTGCTGATATGATAAACATGACATATATACATGTAATCTGTTCATTTTATAGAAGCATCAGCAATAATATGGTATTGAGGCTGATACCTCAATTCATACATGAAATGTATAATTCATCATTATTAAAATCTCCACTTACTAACCCATATCAAATTTGACCCCCCCCCCCCCCCTCTCTCCGATATTTTTCGTGACCATCCCGCTGCACGAAATTTTTACACTGCGCCAAGCACTGAATTTTTCTTTGAAGCCTTGCGCAACCTTTGATACCATATTCGTGACGCCCGGGTACGCGGTTCCGGAGTTTACATTTCTAGGCTCCAACGACATAAATTGATTCTTAGAGATAACAAATCATGCAGCAATTTTAGACTAAATTGTTTGATTATATTATGTTTTAAGCGGTCAAAGGACGTAGTCCCATACTATTGGGTATTAAATGTATATGTTTATGTTTTCGTGAGCATCGTTGCTTCCTTAGTTCAAGAATGCGGTGAAACGAAGAGTGAGTATTCGATTGAATGAGTCGAACGACGACGACGCACGATTCTCCCAGATATAACCGGGGAGGGCACCAGACTCTCTGTTTCTCTTTGGAGTTCCTGGTTGTTTCAGGCTCCCCATGTTGTGATGGATTATGGTAGTCCTCTAGACATTGCAACTACAAATGTGGCTACACGTTTTCTTGCGGACATGCACAGTCATTTCCTTTAGTTCTATCATGATCAATCCATTATAATAAATTTGAAGGGAAATGTTCACGCAACGAGCAGTACTTTGGCACTGATGATATCATATAGATTGACACGGACTTTATGTAGATGACCGAGACCATCAGTTACAATATTAACAATGTTGTAGGTATTTGTGGTGCCTGAATAGCAGAGACATGCCTCGTTGCCCCCAAAGAGGCAAACACAATATACTCGTTTTTCTTGTAGACTGTGTCTGCCTGCATTATCTAACATTTCCTCAATTCGACTTTTTTCGGTTGCAAACATTATACAAGCCAAAGCTCTGGACGTTGACTAGTTATAACATGGCTAAGATGAT
Organism: Arbacia lixula; assembly: GCA_963669155.1. Lineage (NCBI taxonomy): Eukaryota > Metazoa > Echinodermata > Echinoidea > Arbacioida > Arbaciidae > Arbacia > Arbacia lixula. Next base: position 8,413,691 of record OZ022579.1, read on the forward strand.
TAAAATCTTATGAGATAAATTGATTGTCACACCACAGAAATACAAGTGGTCGATAAATAAGTGTACTCAAGAGACCCGTTACTCACTCACAACTATTCTATGAAACAAGGAACCTGGGAACAATTAATGGCTAATCTGAACTGGAATACGTACTCACAAGTTGTAGCAGGCAAAGGAAAACAATTATCCAATCCAAGGAAATGGACAAATTACCTTCTTTTACTTCGTGTCACCGTTAACTCTATTTCATATTATGCGACATAATCATGTGAAACGGTAGATGAATGTCCTGCCAAGGAAATGCGTACATCTACCATTGTTATCTTCAGTAGATTGACATACTATGATTCAAACAGACAAGAGAGACGACTTTGACGGGCTTTCGTTCCACAGTTTGCATGTTTGAAATTGATTCATTAAAATCAACTATGTGTAATCGTGTTTAAGAATGTATATAAGTCAATATATCTGCTAAAATGCCTAATTAGAGAGCATTTCCAAACATTTCACGCTTGCATATGTTATGTTGGGTTGGCAGCTGATGATTGCTCCATCAATGCAGTACATGAACCAAACAATTATGTACCTATTATAGCTTATAAGTAGACGTAATACTGCCTATCCTTGAGGAAAAAACACCAACTACGGAGCTGTTGTGTAAGATGACCTGACCTGACATTTCACCCCTTGAAAGATCACCAGGATGGTGGCTGTCGGGGCGGGACAGTAACAATTTGTAAACTTTATGTCACAAGACCATAGTATAATGGCTATGGTGTCACTATGGTGTACGTTCTTTGTTACTTTTTTAAAAAATACTGTGATAAAGACCAGCAACTGTCGCCACATGCCACCAGTACGATTAATAGTACATGGTGCTCTTAGCAGAGGAGAGAGAGAGGGGGAGAGAGGGAGGGAGAGAGAGAGAGAGAGAGAGAGAGAGAGAGAGAGAATGAGTGACAGAAAGGAAAAGAGCGAGATATCGAGGCAGACATGTTGTAAGCCCCATCCCCCGCCCCTCTAAAGATAACAACGTGAGGTCGGCAGGTGCAAACAAGAGATACAAATGAAGGCATGATTATGATTTTGTTCGCTCACTCTGGTCAATTTCTGTTTACATGGCTTAAAACACAATTTAAAAGTATGCTGTTGTCTTTTTTTCAGCTAGCCGCTCGCTTATCTCACTTGCAAACAGAACACGGATGTAAGCTAAGCAAGTAGGCATATAAACATGTTAAAACTCAGTGTCCATTGACGTATTGTACCATGTAGGCGAGGGTGTGCGTATGTGTATTTGATTGAATTATCACACAAAATTCACTTGTGTATAAGTAAGCGTGCGTGTGTGCGCGTGTGTATTTTATTCATGGTTTACTTTACATTGTCGTCACTTAATCCGGGCACTTAATAGATGGATTATTCATATCTCCACGCTGATGTATAGCATTCGTCTATGAATTGCATTAATCGGGAATTTCGTTTTTCGAAATTAAGATTGGATTAGATGTACCAAAGATTGATTAATAACAAAAATGAAATAAGCCCTTTTCCTCCTTTTTTTACGAAAAAAGAATAGGGTTCGTTAACCCCAAAATAAAATAGACCTTATTTATCCCAAAGTGGAACAAACTTCTTCAATTTGAAAAAAATATAGACATACATCTCGAACTGAGGATAACGTGCTCCATCAGGACAAACGACAATGTAGCCATTATTGTTACATCCTCGAACCCTCTTTCATTTTCAGACTAACGGAATCCTACTTCATTTTCGGATTAACGGCCACTCTTTAATTTTCGGAGAATCTGACCGTCGGAATAACAGAGCGTAGGAATAGGGACCCTTCTGAATAACGGACTTTCGGAGATATTCGAATCTTTGGAATAACGAAATTTTGGAATAACGAACCTCCGGAAAAACAAACCTCTAGTATAACGGACTTTTCGTTATAAACTCCTCACTTATTTGACACATGTCTGTACCATTTCATGCATCAGTCCACTAGCTAATATCCTCCTCTGAAAAATAACACCGAATTTTTATCTATCGGTTCCATCATGGCGGAGTACCTCTCCTTTGTTTGCAGCCTGGTCCCTAACAAAATATGACAAATTGATCAGTATCTTTCCTAATATTCACCTATTCTTTGATTCGTCCTATAGAACATAATCCATAGGTTTGGCACAGATGCAAGAGCCAAAGACTGTTACCCCGTCGTGAACCTCTGGGATAACATCGAGCAGAAAGTCAACAAGGAGTTGAAGGACGTTTTAGATTCACTTTGCGGGATTGATCACCCGTAATCTCGTAATGCAGTTTGGATACAATACATCGGATCGCAATGGCAATTATATTTTTTTTTACTTAATTGATAAACCCTATGTACATTATTTATGCATGTAATATCTGTGGATATAATGTATTTCTCCAGTTGAATCCGATGTGCCGCCACTTAGCTTAATGCACTTATAATTTCTCATCGAATATTAATCACTCTCTTGTGTAAGTGCATGTGAGCTGATTTTTCTCAATATGAAAAGTGTACGAGCTTTCAGCATGAACTTAATTTGTGTTATTGCCAAAGAAAAATCAATTACTAGAGCATAGTAAGGTAGGTAATAACCCCCCCCCCTTACCCCCCCCCCTTACCCCCCCCCCCCCCAAAAAAAAAAAAAAAAAGAAAAATCAATTAATCAATCAAAACATAATAATGATATAAACAAATGCATTTTAAAAATCCGACACTAGAGGAGATAGCAAGGAATGGGATTACCCCCCCCCAAAAAAAAAATAAATAAAAATAAATAATAATAATAATAATAATAACAATAATAATAATAAGTAAATAAATAAATAAATAGATAAAAAATAAAAAATAAAATCTAAAAAATGAATAAATAAATAAATAAAACAATTGAAATAAAAATGAAAAGATAATAATAATTAAATACATAAATAATTTAATGATAATAATAGAACTAATGAAAACCAAAGACAAATAAGACAATGGGCCCAAAACAAAATGAAACTACATTTTAACCAATATTATCAGAAATAAATCATTAAAATGAATAAATGAATAACACTTTTAAGCAAATGAAAAACGTTTACGACCACGGTATGGAAGTGGCCAAATGAAAAAATACGGCATGGTTCTTTTTATGTCGATCATGGACATGGCCCAAACGAAGGACGCTAATAAATTACTCCCATTAATCTCGAGTTTTTGTTCATGATGTTTGTAAGGCGTACCAATGATATTCTCTGATAACCTAATTAATTCGTAAATCAGCCTAAAATTCAGCCTTCATATGACAGAAAACAAGCATCATGAACGTTGGAGAAGTCGAGAAACACAGTCACGTATCAATTCAAGGCGCTGCTAAACATGGTATACCGACTTGATCTATTCTTCTGAAGAACGATTGGGGTGGGTGGGGCTGCAGTTGACTTTTTCCAGATACGATGCAGAATTCTGCCTCTCCCTCCATCGTCCTATCTCCCCTGTATATCAATCAATCAATCAATCAATTAATCAGTAATAACAATAATAAGATAAATACAGTTTAAAAATCCGACACTACAAGCATGACAAGGGGAAAGCAAGTAAAGGAATAATTCTCCCTCCCCCATTAAACCAAAAAAAATGATAATGATAATGAAATACATAATTATATTAATAAAGATAATAATAAGAAACTGAAACTGAAAAGAAAGTTCCCAACAATTTTATCAGAAATAAATCAACAAATGAATAAATGAATAACACTTTTAAACAAATGAAAAACGTGTACGACCACGGTATAGAACCGGCCAAATGGAAAAATACGGCATGGTACATTTTATGTCGATCATGGACATGGCACAGAAACGGACGCTAATAAATTACCCCAATTTGTCTCTATTTTTTGTTCATTATGTTTGTAGAGCGTACCCGTTATATTCTCTGATTACCTCATTAATTCGTAAATCAGCCTCAGAATCAGCCTTCGTAATACAGAAACAAGCGTCATAAACGTTGGAGAAGTCGAGAAACACGGACACATATCAATTCAATTCATTCCTAAGCATGGTATATCGACATGATCTATTTTTCTGAAGAACGATTGGTGTGGATGGTATATGTATAATTTCTTACATTGATATATATATATATATATATATATATGTGAGAAATTATACATATACAACAGCTTTGGCAACTCTTTTATTTAAATATTTTGTGAAAGAAATTGATGAAGAGAACAATGGTAGCCGTAGCTTAAATCAAGGTTCCCCAGAGCTATCTACCCTTTAGAAAAATTGGTGATGCCGAAAAAATGACTGCCGGGAATCGAACCTGGGCCCCCAGTTTTGAACGCCGGTGCCTTAACCACTAGACCACAGAGACGGGTTAGTGGCTAAGGCGACCCCGATCCGATTGACCGTCTGATTGACAAATTCTCGACACAATACCAATTATAATTTCCTTTGTCGGGTGTAGGTGGGTTTTGAACAATGACAAGCCGCCATGCCTCAGCTGGATCAAAGCTATTACTTTGATGCAGTACACGTATGGGAGAAAGTAGATAAATGTGAGAAATTATACATATACAACAGCTTTGGCAACTCTTTTATTTAAATATTTTGTGAAAGAAATTGATGAAGAGAACAATGGTAGGCGTAGCTTAAATCAAGGTTCCCCAGAGCTATCTACCCTTTGGAAAAATTGGTGATGCCGAAAAAATGTCTCTGCCGGGAATCTAACCTGTACTGCATCAAAGTAATAGCTTTGATCCAGCTGAGGCATGGCGGCTTGTCATTGTTCAAAACCCACCTACACCCGATAAAGGAAATTATAATTGGTATTGTGTCGAGAATTTGTCAATCAGACGGTCAATCGGATCGGGGTCGCCTTAGCCACTAACCCGTCTCTGTGGTCTAGTGGTTAAGGCACCGGCGTTCAAAGCTGGGGGCCCAGGTTCGATTCCCGGCAGAGACATTTTTTCGGCATCACCAATTTTTCCAAAGGGTAGATAGCTCTGGGGAACCTTGATTTAAGCTACGCCTACCATTGTTCTCTTCATCAATTTCTTTCACAAAATATTTGAATAAAAGAGTTGCCAAAGCTGTTGTATATGTATAATTTCTCACATTTATATACTTTCTCCCATACGTGTACTGCATCAAAGTAATAGCTTTGATCCAGCTGAGGCATGGCGGCTTGTCATTGTTCAAAACCCACCTACACCCGACAAAGGAAATTATAATTGGTATTGTGTCGAGAATTTGTCAATCAGACGGTCAATCGGATCGGGGTCGCCTTAGCCACTAACCCGTCTCTGTGGTCTAGTGGTTAAGGCACCGGCGTTCAAAGCTGGGGGCCCAGGTTCGATTCCCGGCAGAGACATTTTTTCGGCATCACCAATTTTTCCAAAGGGTAGATAGCTCTGGGGAACCTTGATTTAAGCTACGCCTACCATTGTTCTCTTTGTTCAATTTCTTTCACAATATATATATATATATATATATATATATATATATATATGTGTGTGAGAGGATCAATCTATCCTCTCACGTTTTTGTTTTTTTGGTTGTCTTATCACGCATGCGCGAACCATGCTCTAGGTTACCATGGCTGCGCGCGCGATTCGCGTGCGCTGCCCTGGTAACCGCGCGCTTTATAATTAGAACAATTTATAAGCTCTTTTTGTTTTCATTCTATTTTTTTTACTTGAGATAGACACTTCACAGACATTTTGCCGTTGTCGTTGACGTTAATACATGTAAGTTAAAATTCAATTGTTTTGTTATGCGTAATTGTTTATATTAATGATTTCATGTCAATGATTCCATAGTAGTGTAAAATAATTGTATAATATGATATGTTGATTGTGTGAGTTTGTGAGTGATTAGTAGTATTTAATGTTTTGTGTAGAGTAGTAAGAACTGTTTTTCTTTTAAATGTGTTAATACGTAGGTTGCCACCATCGTTCTGTCGTCATCGTTTGTTAAAGGGGCTGATGATGAGGCACCGGTATTGTTAATTCTAATGAGGTAAATATGCTATTTGTTTGTACGTGTGTAGTTTAATTTAAACATTTGATTACAATGTAAATTGATTGACTATAAATGATATCAATGTGTTTGATTGTGAATAATTTTTTTATGAACAGGGTCCATGTGATTGATAAGATGATATTCATTGATTTATGTATTAATGTAATTATTTATTCACGATGATTTTACAGTTGTTTATAGCCATGTACTGATTTATTCTTATTGTGTTTGTTAATGAACAGCTCGGGACTGTAACGTAAAAGTCAGCACGACGTGCTGTGTTGGTTTTCTTTTGTTTTCTTTGTATAATGGTTTTCTTTGGTTTTCTTTGTGTAGAGTTTTCTTTGTAGATTTTCTTTGTTCTTTGTAGAGCTTTTGTTTCAATAAAATCCTTCTCCATTTGAAATCAATAATAGTCTTCCTTTTCACCTTTTCTTCGTGTGTTTGATCCAGTGTAATCAAGTTTGATTAATTACTTGTAAGCCAATGATGGGGAGAGTTTCTTTAGTTTAATTAGTATTCTTTAATTTAATCTGTACAAGTATAACCTGTGACATAATTTTTGGTGCCGAAACCCGGGAAGATTAGGCAAAGGAAGACTAACTTAAAATTATCCAAATCTGTTATATTAAAAAAAAATAGTAGGAAATTGCATTATTTAAAACAAAGAAAGCCAACACAGCACTGTCACGGGAGCTACGATGGAGACGCCACCCATGGAGACGCCACCCCCACACCTGTCACCCGTCATGTCACGGTCAAGGTCGCCGATATCTCCGCTGCAGCTGGCGGGCTTCGATCCGATGCCGACACCGGTGCCCGAACAAGTACGATGTTATCCCCAAGTCCCGACTGTGCTCGTCTCTCAACAAATGAAAGGACCGAATGTGTTCACCGGTAAAGGTGGTGTCAATGTAGATGACTGGGTTAGGGATATGAGATTTGTATTGGAATCGAAAAGTCATGCAATGTCCCCACAGGCTCAGTTTAATGAGATAGTAAGGAACACCAGCGGCAGGGCTCGAGACCTCATGCTTAATCTGGAGCTTCACGGAGAGGAGCTGTCGACGGAGAGAGCGTTCAGGGAGCTCATCGATGAGTATGGAGAGAGCGACTTCACAAACTCACCAATGGCAAGTTTTTATGCAAGGTCTCAGCAAGCGAATGAGTCACCGAGTGAGTATGCTGTTGCCCTGGAGGCGAAACTGAGAGTGGCTAGGGACCGTGGAGACCAAGCTGCACTAGCTGCTGAGTCGGCACGCGATGCGATGTTAACCACGCAGTTCATGTACGGTCTGAGAAGTCAAACGGTAAGAGCACGACTTGCACCGATGCGACCACGAGAGATGTCGTTCCGGGAACTCCGTCGAGAACTCCGCGTAATCGACGCTGAAGAAAAGCAAGCGACAGCGCAACTCTACAGACAGCATACGACAGCGGTAGAAACGACAAAGGACGACCGCATCGATGCTCTCACCAAAGCCGTGGACGAGTTGGCCGTGAGCCAGAAGCAGGCGATGGAATTCATCCATCAAACTGTCGGGAACCAACATCGTCATATGGTTGACATTGAGCGTCGTCTTGCTGATGTTTCTGAACGCAGATTCGATATGCCAGGACAGAGAGTCGACATGCCTGGACAGAGACTTGACATGCCGGGACAGAGAGTCGACATGCCTGGACAGAGACTCGACATGCCTGGACAGAGACTTGACATGCCGGGACAGAGAGTCGATATGCCGGGCCACGGAGCCGGCATGACAGGGCGCAGAGCCGACACGACAGGACGCAGAGAGCGAGGTGAACGTCGAGGTAGTCAGGGGCATCCACCCGTCTGCTATACGTGCGGTCAACTCGGACACTTCGCCAAGTTCTGCCCTCATTTAAACTAGTTGGATCTGCAGACGCAGGGCAGTCTGTGGGTGTATATGAGCAAAGTAGCCCTACCACATTGGACAACGCAAGTCAAGTTGGTGAATCGATCCCTACAGTCGGTCCAGTGAACAGTGTTAATGTAGTGGTTTGCGGTCAACCATGTGCTGCAATCTTAGATACGGGATCACAGGTCACGACGATCACGAGAGATTTCGTCAGACGTCATCCTCATCTTCAAAAGCAGCAAGTCCAGTCAACGTCCGTCAGAATAGAAGGCGCTAGCGGTCAAGATGTACCTCATGAGGGTGTTATTCTGATAGACTTTGATATCATGGGAACGACAGTTCGATCAGTACCAGCATTAGTAGTTTCAAGCATTGGACAGGAAGGCCGAATCTCGTGTTTAATAGGCACGAATGTTCTTCGCGCATCACGTGACATAGTTCATTCCAAGTTTGGTAGAGACTTCATGCACCGAGTCAAGGAATTGTCCACACCATGCTTCCTAGCATTTCAAGCCATGAATTGTGACGGACTTGACCTCGCCGATTGTACTGGACTTGTTGGAACTGTTAGGTTTGGAGGACGGAAGCCGCTGTTCATGCGACCAGGAGAGCGAATCAACGTGACGGCAAACACACCTAAACATACCAGCGGTCGCTGCTTTATGGCACTAATTGAAGGAAATGACGAGTTGGATGCTATCAAAGTAGACACCGGTGTTGCCCTAGTTGAAAAAGGTCGGGTGACGATATCTGTGACCAATTTGTCGACAGACGTGACTACATTGACGAGAAACCTGCAACTTGGAACATTAGAGGTTGTGAGTTCACTGCATGAGAGTCAGACGACGCTAGATAGCCAACACAGTGAGGAGGGTCACCCACCCGAAGCGGAGGTACTTGTGAATATTTTCTCTCAAGAGGTGAATGATGAAGTTTCACAAATTCCAGATTTGAATTTACCGACAGAGGAGCTATCGTTTGCAGAGAAGAGGTTATTGGAGGAACTGATCCACAATAATTCTGACGTATTCTCCAAAGGTCCGGAAGACTTTGGATGTACGGACACTATCGTGCACGACATACCGCTCATCGATCCCACCCCGTTTCGAATGCCCTACAGACGAATTTCGCCAAAGGACTTTAACGAAGTCAAGAGTCACTTAAATGAGCTTCTGGATGCTGGAATCGTCAAGCCAAGCAAGAGTCCATTTGCGTCTCCGATCGTCATCGTAAGAAAGAAGGATGGTAGGATTAGACTATGTGTGGACTATAGGAAGCTTAACACGCGTACTGTCCGTGATGCCTACCCTATCCCCAGGATCGACGAGTCGTTGGACACTCTATCAAAAGCGAAGTACTTCACCAGTCTGGATCTAATGTCTGGGTACTTGCAAGTCCAGATGGCGAAGGAAGATCAATGCAAGACAGCGTTTACTACCCCCATGGGTTTGTATGAGTACACTAGAATGCCATTCGGCCTCATGAACTCCCCAGCTACGTTTCAGCGACTCATGAACACAGTGTTTGGGGACATGAATCTGAGTGAAGTGTTGATCTATCTTGATGACGTCATAGTGTTCAGTTCCACCCTAGAGGAACATTTAGAACGACTGGATCGCGTGTTTGCACGTCTGCGTGAACATGGCTTGAAACTGAAGCCATCGAAGTGTCACTTTCTCCGTAAAGAAGTGAAGTATCTTGGTCATGTGGTTTCTGAGAATGGTGTAGCAACTGATCCAGAGAAGATCGCTGCTGTGCAGGAATGGCCTCTACCTCGGACGACCAAGGATGTTCGCGGCTTTCTTGGCCTTACAGGCTACTACAGACGCTTCATTAAGGACTATGCGAAGATCGCGAATCCACTTTTTGGTCTCCTAGGACACAAAGCTGGACCAGGCAAACCATCCGTCATTACGCAGTTATGGACAAAAGACTGCCAAGACGCATTCAAGACTCTGAAGGAAGCACTCGTGTCAGCCCCAATTCTAGCGTACCCAAACTTCGAGCTGCCTTTCGTTATTCAAACCGACGCATCACTACTGGGTTTTGGAGCAGTTTTAGCTCAGATACATGACGGGAAGGAGCAAGTGATCGCATACGCAAGTCGTAGCTTGTCGCCAGGCGAGAGAAGATACCCAGCTCATAAGTTGGAATTCAAAGCGCTACACTGGGCAGTGACGGTGAAGTTCAGAGAGTACGTGTTGGGAAGGAGAGTAACTGCCATCACGGACAACAATCCTCTAACATACGTCCTAGGGAAAGCCAAACTAGACGCTCATGGCCAACGGTGGGTAAACGACTTAGCTCAGTGTGACCTAGACATCGAATATAGGTCAGGAAGAACTAACGACAACGCCGACAGTCTGTCACGAATTCCCCCAGAGCATGTGAGAAAATCCCTTGACAGAGCCGCCCTAGGAATTGGCCATCAAATGGAGGAGATCAACGCGCCGCCGATAGAAACTCCTCAGGTGAACGTCATACATGCCCATGATGACGAAGGAGAACAGGCGTCGACAATGATACCGGGAATGTCACATCAGGATATCGCCCAAAGTCAGAGATATGACCCCATCACGAATCGTGTAATCGAACTTCTCGAGACAGGTGAAAGGCCTACCTCACGACAGATGAGAAAGGAAAAGGTTGCAGTGAGAATGATTCTCCGCCACTGGAATCGACTTGAACTATGCGAAGAAAAGATGTTGTGGTATGTCAGACAAGATGATCGGAGACTACTGGTTCTACCCAAGGGCATGAATAAGATTGCACTTCACAGGTCGCACCGAGATATGGGCCATCTGGGAATAGAACGGACTCTGGCACTCATGCAAGAAAGGTTTTTCTGCCCAGGTATGAAGTCCCTTGTTCAACAGTACATTACCCGATGCAGACGATGCACGGTGCGGAAGACAAAGCACTCGAAATCGAAAGCTCCATTAATGCCAATTAGAAGTACCAGGCCGCTAGAGTTAGTCTGTCTTGACTTTGTGAGTCTAGAGTCATCACGAGGTGGGATAGAGAACATTCTCGTCATCACTGATCACTTTACTCGTCATGCGCAGGCCTTTCCCACGAAGGATCAAACAGCATCGACGGTTGCCAAGATTCTATGGAGCAGATACATAGTGCACTATGGCATTCCGGAACGCATCCATAGTGATCAAGGACGTTGCTTTGAAGCCGCCCTTATTCGAGAGCTGTGCGATCTTCTCCACATAAACAAGAGTCGGACAACGCCGTATCACCCACAAGGGAACGGAATGACAGAGAGGTTCAACGGGACATTACTAGACATGCTGGGAACACTCCATCCTTCGCAGAAGCCCAACTGGAAGGATCATGTGGAGGCTATGACCCATGCCTACAATGCAACAAAGCATTCATCAACAGGTCACACCCCCTTCTCAATGATGTTCGGAAGAGAGCCCCGAATTCCCCTCGATCTCGTCACCGGAAATAATGATGAGACAGAGGATGAGTCTCAGGCCCCTTCGACTTACGTCGAGTCTCTTCAAGCCACATTAAAAGAGGCATATCTCAGTGCGCAGGAAAAAGCTGATGCTGCACGCAAACGGATGAAGGACGCCTACGACAGATCAGCAAGAGATGCCCCCTTCAAAGTCGGTGACAAGGTGCTGAAGGCCCACAAAGCGATCGTGGGGAGACAGAAACTCATAGATAAATGGGAAACTACACCCTACACTGTCACGAAGAAAATGTCGCACCAAGACGTTTATATAATACAAGATGTGGCGGGAAAGGAAAAGGCTGTCCACCGCAATTTGCTCACGGCCTGCACATTTTCCGAAATAGAGGACGACGTTGAAGACTTTGCTAATATCGAACAAGACGATACGGCAATTAGTCGACGTCGATCGGAAAGAGACCACAGATCTCCAAAGCGGTATGGTGACGAACCACAGCCTCAGACATAAATGAGATGAGCTAGCATTGAGAAAGTGACATTTTGTATTATGTATATCATATGATCAATTGTTGTAAATTGTTGAGGACAACAATATTTCAAGTGCAGGTGGATTAATATGAAGCTTCTAGTCATGTACTTCACATAGTGTTCATTCTTCAATGACACCAATGTCACTAAGCTACTTTGCGGTTCTGACAAGTACAAAATATTTCATGTGCAGGTGGATTAACATGAAACTTTTAGTCATGAACTTTACAAAGTGTTTAACACTGATATTTCATGTGCACGTGGATTAACATGAAACTTTTAGTCATGTATTTTACAAAGTGTTTAACACTCATGTTTCATGTGCAGGTGGATTAACATGAAACTTTTAGTCATGATGACATGAAGCTACCTTGCGTTTTTGAGAACTGTGACATATTTTTCATTTCTTATGCTTATCATTTAATTATTAATCCACCATCAGGTGGATTAACATGAAACTTTTAGTCATGATGAAATGAAGCTACCTTGCGTTTTTGAGAACTGTGACATATTTTTCATTTCTTATGCTTATCATTATCTGGTATGTCAGATTCGAGAAATTCTGGTAACGTGCGCGACGACCTCTGTATTTTTTTTTAATATTACCATTGAAAATATTAACTATATTGTATAGTCATTCATTATTGCGAATATTATAGTGTCATCATACATTATTCCTTATATTACTTGTTGAATGTCACAGGTAGTTCGATATGTATTTTTAAAGTCATATTTCATATATTGTAATGTTTTTATTGCCGGGGACGGCAATTATTTAGGCAGTGGTGTGTGTGAGAGGATCAATCTATCCTCTCACGTTTTTGTTTTTTTGGTTGTCTTATCACGCATGCGCGAACCATGCTCTAGGTTACCATGGCTGCGCGCGCGATTCGCGTGCGCTGCCCTGGTAACCGCGCGCTTTATAATTAGAACGATTTATAAGCTCTTTTTGTTTTCATTCTATTTTTTTTACTTGAGATAGACACTTCACAGACATTTTGCCGTTGTCGTTGACGTTAATACATGTTGCCACCATCGTTCTGTCGTCGTCGTTTGTTAAAGGGGCTGATGATGAGGCACCGGTATTGTTAATTCTAATGAGCTCGGGACTGTAACGTAAAAGTCAGCACGACGTGCTGTGTTGGTTTTCTTTTGTTTTCTTTGTATAATGGTTTTCTTTGGTTTTCTTTGTGTAGAGTTTTCTTTGTAGATTTTCTTTGTTCTTTGTAGAGCTTTTGTTTCAATAAAATCCTTCTCCATTTGAAATCAATAATAGTCTTCCTTTTCACCTTTTCTTCGTGTGTTTGATCCAGTGTAATCAAGTTTGATTAATTATTTGTAAGCCAATGATGGGGAGAGTTTCTTTAATTTAATTAGTATTCTTTAATTTAATCTGTACAAGTATAACCTGTGACATA
>OZ022579.1:8427185-8462185 GCA_963669155.1 Arbacia lixula
TTTAACAACTTAAGTTCCCTGTTACCTAAGGAAGATTCCCATCCAGTTATCTATTATTGAGAACAAGTCTTTAAATAATAAGTGAAAATTGTCCATGATAGGGGGGCGTTTGGGGAGCTATCCCCCGGCCCCCTGCCACTTGTGAACCCACACTTTAACGAGGCAAGGTCCTTGTTACCTGAGGTTGATTACTAATAATTTGTTTTCAAGTCCGGCCATGCGTTTTGAAAAGAAGTAAAAATAGCATATTAGGGCCCCTGTGGCACTTTGGGGGCTCCCCCCACGCAACCCTGAAAATATTTTGAGATGCTTCTATAGCTAATATTGTTTCAAATATGATTTTGTGCATTTGTGCCAAATTTGGTGCTTGTAAACAGAAGTGCACAATTTTTCACCTTTTACCCACACCACTAATAAAAGGCAAGTTTTGATTTGTCTTTTTTGTTTGTTTTTCATAAAACATCCTGGTTCACGATTTATGTTCATTATTTAGCACATGCATAGATCAATCAGTAACATAATGAATTTGGCATAAAAGGCAAGGATTCTGGCCCGAATCAAGGCATTTGTTTTATGACAAACAGCTATTAAACAAGGCCCATCTGAACGCAACCAGAGTTGTTTCGGGTTATTATACAGCTTCTTCCTAAAGCATTGCATACTGTACGATGTAAGGAAATTGAATAAAGAAGTTATCGCATATCCGTGAACAATTTTTAGAATGTACATGTATTTGTAGAGTTCGCATATTGAATGGGCTGGACTGAATGGGGTCGAGTGGTGGAGCGATTTTTTGCTTTACTGTATGTTGTTGGTGCGGTATACTTAGAAGTGATAAAAAAATGTAATGCCTCGAAGGGGGGGGGGGGTTGAAAGGAGAAAGTGCGAGAGAGAGAGAGAGAGAGAGAGAGAGAGAGAGAGAGAGAGTGGGGGGGGGGGGGTGCCTGGGTGTTGGCGGTGGAAGGCAAGTTGTGTTTTTACATGAATCACCCTGCCGTTCGACTTTGTTTATTCCGGCCATAGCTGCGCTTTGTTTACCTGTTTTTTGTAGGTCTTCGATGTCAGTGAAATAGTGACTTTCTGGAGGTTTGTAAACTAAGGTCTGTATCACTGGCCATCCTTTTCTGTCTCGGAACTTCGTTTTTGATCAATGCACCATTAATTCTGCCTTATTGATTTTGTTTTCTAATCATGTAAAAATTGTTGGTATATATTGTGATCCTCGATGATTCTTCAATAAAAATATAATTAAAAAAAAAATTATCGCATATGTGTCTTTTCAGTATAGAGCGTTGAAGAATGTATAGATGCAATGATGTGTTTCTATAAATTACAGGTACACCAATCAGTAGCATAGTGTTTTTGTTATAAAAAAAAAAGTACAAAACATCTAACATAAAACAAAGCCCAACTGAAAACACAATCCTGAGTTGTCTTTTCTTATTTATATATACAACTTCTTCCTAAGGCACTGCATATAACATTAACAATTTAACAACATTTAAGATAATAAACATAGTGATTTTGGTATAAAAGTCAAGTAAGGAATGTGTTTTATTACAAAACATAAATTACAACACAAGGCCCATCTGAGAACACATCCTGAGTTTTCTTTGGTCATAATATTCCTTTTCTTCCGAATAGGAATTGCATAAAATATGTCACACATTTAAAAACAAGGCCCATATGAGAATATATCCTGAGTTTTCTTTGGTTGTTATATACAACTTCTCCCTTAGGCATTGCATAACATAATGTTTTACATTTAGTGAAGAGCATTTAAGAGCATTGTTCATGATTTGTGTTCATTATTTACCACATGTAGATCAATCAGCCTCAAAGTTTGGAACTTTGGACCAGCGCAGTACAGCCACCCGCGCGCCGCACACGCCGCATACACCGACCCTAGCTACCGGTAGGTACTATGTACTCGGCTGTGAGTTGCACGGACAAAACATACCATAGGCCTATAATATAACCGCCGTGTGCATGTTGAACGATTTCCCACACTTCTGTCGGTGCTGGCGCCGTTTATTAATTAGTAGAAATGTGAAAAATGTAAAACAAAATGTGAAAAAATGATATATTTTTCTATCAAAATTATGCTAAAGAAGCTCGTATTATTCCAGATTATTTTCTTAAAAAAGCTGAATTATGCCAAAATCATGCCGGCATAATGAATTATGCTGAAAGGGTCCAAATTATGCCAGAAAGCATAATTATGCCAGTTCTGGCAACGTTGGTGTTTACGCGGCGCGTGAAGCTAGTAGGCTATTCTCAGCGTGATACGGTATTGTGCACTGTGAGTGTGAGTATGGAATCGGTCATATCAAGGACATTATCTGTTGCTTTTGTGTGTTTGTGTATGTGTGTGGGTCTGTGTGTATTTGTTTTGATGTGGTACTGGCTGCGTGTATTGATTTACAATGGATAACCCTTGGACCTTTCAATGTGGATGGACTTTATTCTTAATACTAAATGTTAAAAAACACCTGTGGACATTTTTGAAAAATAATTTAAAAATAACAACAACTCGAATCAAGGCAGAATTGGCACATTATGACTTCAAGGGATGATTAATTTTTAGAAGCAGGTTGTGTGACATGTCATCAATTACTTTGCTTGTAATAATCTTGTGAATTATTAAAGAGATTTTCACTTTTGGACAAATTTGGATCTGAAAATGTGTGTGCATCAGATGATTGAGAACACAATAATGACCATTGTGCATACATGTCAGCCCACATCTTCTTTTCCCAGAACCATCAAGCATAATGACTCTGTGATGGCAGTTGCTAGTGGATCGACAGGTGTGATACACAGTGTTCATCAAATGTTCTTTGAATGTTTCCATAATTAGAATGTATAATAAATACTATTTAGACAACACTCAAACTTTCGGTAACCCCATGTGGGTATATGTGTTCAGGATATTTGGCCCACTTATGGGGTGAACAAAGGAAAAGAAATAGTGAAAAGGGGAGATATTTTTTTGCAATACACAAAACTATTTCTAGCTTTAGTTCTTAGTGTTTTAAACCGAAAATAAATCTGACGAAATGGAAGTAGAAGGAGAGTGTGGCTGTGAGAAAAGAACAATAAAAGACAGATGTTCAAAATAACCTACTGTATAATTAGTTGCAAAACTTAAACCATAACTTCTCCACACTTTGCCCCTCTCCTTTCTTCTTTTCTCTGTGTAACTATACTATATTTTTAAGTCCAAATTTGTCCAAACGTGAAAATAACATTAAATCATTGCGAGGAGTATTACAGGAATAACAATAAATGAAATGTCATGCACAAAAACCTACTTCCAAAAAGATTGCCATCATTCAACTTTATGATGAGTGAATTTTAGCTTGATTCAAGTTGTATTTTATTTTTGTATCATATCTCACAAGTATCAAAAGATTTTTTAACAACTGTTATTCTTAAATGTGACCACCGCCTCGTTAAAAAATGTAAGACATTCAGGTGTGTTAGCAATATACGCGAGCTGAAATTATAATCCATCAAAGCCCTATACAAAGGAGATTTGGTCCACGGAGGTACACTGCCGCTCAAAGGAATTGTCACGGGTAAAGGGAAAGGGAAGGAGCCGCAGTTTTAAACCTCGGTATATTTTGTCCAGTTCAGCGTGAAATACAATGCTTTTTAGGGAAAAGCAAGAATGTTTCATGCTGAACTGGACAAAATATACCCCGGTTTAAAACTTCAGCCCCCTCTCTTTCTTCCCTTTCCCTTTACCCGATGACAATTCCTTTGAGCTGTAGTAAAACTATATAACTCCATGATTTATCTGAGAAATATTATGTCAACCGTTCAATCTTTGCTATAGGAGGAGTTCGCTTAAAAACACAAACCGTGATTTACCTTTGGGGCCGGTACTAAACAGATTATTAATATTTGTATTAACTTAGTGGGCAAAAGGAAAGTTTATTCCACTGAGCTATGATATATAGCTCCACGGTTGGTCTAAGAAATATGCGAACCGTTCATTCTTTGCTGGGAGATGACCACGCGGCTCGTTTAAAGACACTAACCGTAAATTACCTAGGAATTGGGGGTAAACAAACCTGGAACATTTAAACAAAAGGGAAGTTTGGTCAACCGAGGTATACATAATAGCTTCATGGTTGGTCTGGGGTATATGTCAACCAGGGGAAAAAAATAATTCAGAATTTTCGGGGGCTACTTTTTGAGCACATTGGCCGTTTGGCTACAATTTTACATTGTGTCTATGGGAATTTGGGGGGCTCTTTTAACGTTTTCCAGGGCGCTTTTAAGCATTTCGGGTGCAAAAACGCCCCGAGCCCGCGGCTTTTTTCCCTCCTGATGTCAACTGCTCATCGTTTGCTAGGAGATAGCTCGTTTAAATACAAAAAACGTGATTTACCTTGAGAGGAAACAGCTGTAAATTTTGTATTAACCCTTTGTGTGCCAAATAAATTCTTGTTCTAGTGCGGATTACCTGTGATAAAGGGGGTCACACATGGCACATGGTTGAACTCGGTGTAGAATACACGTGTTCATGTACAGTGGGGTGATTCAACAAGCTGCTCGTAAGTTACGAACGACATTACGAACGACTGGTGATCCTTTCTTGTGCTCAATGCGATATCACACTTTGTTCATTGAGAATCTGATTGAGCATAAGAAGGGATCACCAGTTGTTCGTAAAGTCGTTTGTATCTTACGAACAGCTTGGTGAAACACCCCCAGGTCCATTATAATGATTGATGGGATCTTAAGTGGGACAATCTTCCTCGTCCCAAAAGGGCTCTGGGTGCATAGAGTACTAGAGTGGTGTCGTCGTATACATTGCTATGCAAGTTAATGGTTCTAAACAACATCGCTCAAGTGAGTGCTTCACTGGTCCGACATATTGTCTAGCGGGCCAGTGTCGGGCACTCCCAATGAGAGTCCCCGTTATGATCACCGATGTTTTCTCTACTCTTCATACGTCATACGCCACCGATCGCTAAAATCATGAAAATCGTACTGAATGTAAATGTCAACACAATAATTATGAACAACAATTAAGTAGCCGAAATGAGAGGAAATGAGCTTAACCTTAATTTCCTTGTACATTTTGACTTTTCAGAGTAGCTTGTGGTTACAATGGCGTCCTCCATTGTGAAGTACCCTGCCCTGGTCAAATCTCGATGGCTGGCCGACGCGCTCAAGACGTCGAGGACCCCCGCCGGCAAGCCCGTCCGGGTGGTCAACTGTACCATGGGTGTAGGTGTGGACAATCAAGCCGTTCATGACAAACGGCACATACCCGGCAGTAGGCACATCGGTCTCAACCACCTCCGCGACACGACTTCTCCCTACAACTTCACCATCCCACCAGCCAACGTCTTCGCCGACATCGTGGGGAAGACGCACGGGATCGGGAACGACGCGCACGTGATCATCTACGAGGACAACCCCGTGTTCCGGGTGGCGCGGTTGTGGTGGATGTTCCGCTACTTCGGCCACGACGCGGTGTCCGTGTTGGACGGCGGGCTGCCAGGGTGGTTAGCTGAGGGGCATCCGGTGTCCGACCAGGCCGAGCCGGACCCGGAGCCGGCTACGTTCACGGTGACGAAGACGCGAGATGACCTGTACAAGAGCTATGAAGACATCGTAGCGAACCTGAAAGAGCCAAAATTTCAGATAATGGACAGCCGGCCCAAGGATTGGTACGATGGTACTAAACCGGCTCCTTTTCCTGGTGAGTGATAGCCAGTAGTCATCGAAGTAGTCTTCATCCCTTTTTTTATCCTTCTCTCCCTCCCCTATTACCCCTCTTCTCCCCCTAACTCCCATTGTTCCTCTTCTCCCTTCTATCTCTTCCCATACCTCTCTATCTTATACCCTACCTTTATCTTCCCTTCTTGTCCCTGTCCTCCTCTTCTCTATCTTCTACATCTCCTATTTCCCCGCTACCTTACCTTCTTTCTCATCTCACTCCTCTCCCATCCCAAATAATTTACCCTTTTCTCTTACCCTTCTCCCCGCCCCCCCCCCCCCATCCTCATCTCCCTCTTTCCTACTCCTTTTCTTTTCTACCATCTGTATCTTCTCTAGTTTGATCTCCCCTCTCACAACCCTCTCCTTTCTACCCTTCTCCACTTACCCCTTTTTTTCTCCGTCTGTCCTCTTTCCCCATCTCCCCGCTTCTCTCCTACCTCTCTGTTCCCGTTTAACTTCCCTCTCCTCCCTTCTCACTGCTCTCATTCTCCTTTTCTTCCCCCTCTTCTCTCACCCTTCTTCTCCTCCTACCACCTCTACCTCTGCTTTCTCTGCTTTCCCTACTCCTTATTGTCTCTTTCTCCCCCTCCTACCTCCCCCCCCCCCCTCCAAATTTGCCACCTCATCTTGCCTCCTCGATTCCCTCTCCTCGATTCCCTCTTGTTCTCAGTCAATCGGCAGCGCTCGCTCGTTCTATAGAAATCGTGAGCGTTTTATTTTTCGTCTCGCGAAATCTCACGCGCAGAGTTTGCTGCACGTAGATTATGAAGGAATTTGACATGCTCGCGAGATCTTTTGCTGGGGTCTTCTGTAAGCATACTGATCAGGATTTTTTTAGACAGGGATTGAGATTATATGTTTCTTAATAAATATTTTTAGTTTTTTTCGAAATCCGCAAAGGAGTTTTTATGTTATTTGCCTTCAAAAACAGGCATCATTTTTTTTTTGAAATATGTAAGCTCTCAGACCTTGCTGGATGCTGACCCTTCTATGGATTGTATGGCAACGACAGTTACGGCTCTAAAAAGCCAATACTTCAGCGGAGATTCTGATACCAATATTGTTTGGGCTCAAAAATAAAATATTTGAGCTATTCGTCTTCAAAGTGACGCGAGATTTCAGAAATCGTACGGACTTCGCAACCGATATATACGTAAGCTCCCAGACTTTGCTGGATCCTGACCCTTCTACAAATTGAACGGCAATACCAGTTACAGCTTTGGAAAGCCGGTACTCCAGCGGAGAATTTGATTCCAGTTTTGTTTGGGCTCAAAAATAAAACATTTGAGCTATTCGTCTTCAAAGTGACGCGAATTTTCAGAAATCATACGGACTTCGCAACCGATATTCGTCCGCAGGCAGCAGAAAACACACGATTTTATTTTCAGCTCGGTAGTCGTGACCTTCACTTTACCCCTCGAACCGCGAAAAAGGTCTCCTTTTCAAACTGCGATATCTCCATGAATATATCATATTTTTGTACAATTTCTTTTGTAACTGTATGTTGGAGGTCGACATTTACTAAGGGTGAAAAAACATTTCATTGAAACAGGCAGAAAAATATTGAAAATTCGAGATAAATAATGTGGTTCTAATAAAAATTTTAAAAATGAAAATAAACTCTATATTTCAATGTCAATCGCTTTTGAGCCCCTAATGTTTAGAGATCATCTGAAGCGGAATTTATTGTACTTTATGGAGATACCATTATTTTTCAACCTCCCCCCATAGAAGGGTCAGGATCCAGCAAAATATCAACCATGTTCAAATCCAGAATGAGCGAGATATGACGAAGTTGTGAGCGAGCCTAACCAGTCAATCATAGTCCGCGGACTATGATTGGATCGCCTTGGATCGCCGGTAGAATTTCGTTATTATCGTGGACTATGATTGGCTGGTTAGGATCGTTCACAACTTCGTCATATCTCGCTCATTTTGGATTTGAACATGGTTGATGTTTTGCTGGATGCTGACCCTTCTATGGGGGGAGGTTGAAAAATAATGGTATCTCCATAAAGTACAATAAATTCCGCTTCAGATGATCTCCAAATGTTTAGGGCTCAAAAGCGATTGACATTGGAATATAGGGTTTATTTTAGTTTTTTTAATTTGTATTAGAACCACATATTTATCTCGAATTTGCAATATTTGTCTGCCTGTTTCAATGAAATGTTTTTTCACCCTTGGTAAATGTCGACCTCCAACATACAGTTACAAAAGAAAGCGCACGAAAATATGATATATTCATGAAGATATCGCAGTTTGAAAAGGAGACGTTTTCCGCGGTTCGAGAGGTCAAGTGAAGGTCACGACTACCTCGCTGAAAATAAAATGAGCGTATTTTCCGGTGCCTGCCGTTTGGCTGTTCTCCTTCGTTTGATTCTTGTCACTTTCCAATTGCTGTTTTCCCATTTCTTCATTATCCGTTATCATCGTCTCCATCTCCATTTCATTCTGGTTCTTCTGAATCTTTTTCTTCTTTTCTTCTTCCTCATCTTATTTTCTTCTTCTCCTTCTTCTTCTTCTTGTCCTTCTTCTTCATCTCCTTCTTCTTGCCTACGGAAAAGGAGGGTCATCTATTTAATCTAACATTGATACATACGTTATGGCAGTTCATGAAAGAAGAAACCGGGTTTTACTCTTCCTCTTCAACTAGCATGAGATGATCGCTAATGAATATGAATATTTCATTTTAATCTCCCCCCCTAGGCATGAAGCTGGGCATCTTGAAGTCGGCCATCCCGCTCCCCTTCCCTACCCTCCTCCAGGAGGACACGTCCATGTTCCGGCCCGCCGACGAGCTCAAGGCCGCCTTCGAGTCCAGCGGCATCGATCTCACTAAGCCGCTGACGTCATCGTGCATGGTAGGCGTCACGGCCTGCATCCTGGCCCTCTCGGCTTTCATCGTCGGTAAGGAGGACGTGTCGGTGTTCGACGGGTCGTGGGACGAGTTCAACCGGAAGGGCCCTGAGGACGCCGCGACGTTTTACGAGCACAGACCGGCAGCAGCCTGAAGAACTTTCACCTTTGTCGCTTATACCCCATCTTCACTGAGGCGAGACCGTAGAACGACCTCTCAACTCAATGATCTCCGAGGTATTCAATGATTTTCCAGCAGTCTTTCGCGGACCGTTTTGTTCGCAGTGGTCTCCATCACTTTTAGATCTGGAACCAAAACAGTCTCTCAGCGGTCTCTGAGAAAGCGAACTTTCAATGAACGCTCAGCGATCTCCTAACCAGTGCTGAGCAGTTTCGTTAGTCTTTCAATGATTTCAGATTAATGCATCCATATTTCATATTTTCTGATAAATGTCTTGCAGAACGTTTAATTTGAATTTATTTTTCATATTCGTTCTACAATATTAAAAATTCTCCTTTGTCATGTTTGTTACCCCTCACTTTTAGTGAATGAAATGTTGACAAATTTTCAGAGCACAACTTGTTTTGTTGGGGGTTTTTTTCAAATTGAAATGAGTGCAGTGTCTGAGTACAATACGTATTGTTCATGACATCCTCACGTTCTGATTGGTTATGAGGCAGCGGATATGAGTGGTTGGATCAATTTTCAATTCAATTCAATTCAATTCTGTATTCAATTTAACAAACAAGAATAAACAACTTTCATGAACAATGAGTATAAGGCATCACCAGAAAGCCGATGGCTTGTGAGATGTGATAACCTTTAACATGTGCTTCAAAACACATAAAGTCCATTATTTAAATGACATACAGTAAGATGAACCCAAGTACACAAATTACATAAAAATACATACTTACAAAAACATATATCAAAGAGAGACTAATACAAGCAAATACAAACGAAGCAAAAAACAAACGATCAAAAAACACACAAAAAACAAACAAAGACAAAACAAAAACAAACACAAACGAATGTTTAGCAGCTAAGACAATAATCGATAGAGTGACAGTATGTAATATCAAAATGACATCACCCGTCGAAATACTAGCCACGTCGAAGGTGGGAGTAATCTATAAATCACTGTATTCATTGTTTTTTTAAAGTAACTCAAATTGATAGCATTATCGAGAGAACGTGTCAATATTTGTCCGTTTTTGTTTTGCTCTTGTTTATGTGTGCAAGATTTGTCACTTGCCACGTTTTTTTTTCTGTTCTTCACTTTACTGTTGTATTCATACATTCATGTTGGATGTATGAATTAAACTTCTTTAGAAACTATACGAAACGTGTCATACTTTTTGTGAGTGGTTCTGCTTGGTGATCCCGTTGAGCCCCTAATCCGGTCTAAAACAAGAATAAATACACCACGGCATCATGTACAAAAAGAGCCAGACGGAAGGATGAGTGATGTGAAAGGGAAGTCTCGATGATGGATGCAGAGAGAGAGAGAGAGAGAGAGCGGTTTCATTACTCAAAGATGATCTAGATAACAATTGCCCCCCTGCACACAATATAACAATGCATCAATATATCATTGGACACCAAGAACACAAACCAAGCATTCAGGTAGACGGAGAAGGTGTTGGATGATGATAATGATTAAACATGTTTGTATGGCGCTTATAGCATAACGGCATGTTTCTTAACAGACCATGATACATAAGAAATAGAAATAGTGCGGCGGGTTCGTAATTGTGATACACATACATGTATTTACAAACGACGAAACAGAACTTTTTTTCAAATTACATATGAACTCTTCGTGTGTTTCTAAGTTTCTGTGGTAATTCGACAAGTTTTTATTCCAAAAATGGGGGAAAATGCCTTCCCCGTTACCCGTATTTATTTGCGGGAGTTAGAATGACTTTGAACGAGAACGAAATGTTTGGTTTATACTGTGCTAATAATTCAGTGCGTTGGGAGTGTTCCATCCATGGATGAAACAAACACAATGAAGAACACAATGGTATGGGAATTCCTTCTGTAGTCGATAGACATATAATAGATTGGTAGATCATTATATCAAACTGAAATGACATTGACACGCTTAGCATACTGTTAAGCATACGTCCACTAGTGAAACATGACGGTGATATGACTCCAGCGGATTGCTTGTAAATTAGTTCTAAGTAATATAATCAGAATCCTTCAATTAATTAAATCGCACGCTCTCGAAGTTGACCTTAATAATTGTTCTCCTTGAAAATATAAGATAAACACTACTACATATTTTGTGCGTAGCCATGGTATTTGATTTGAAAGAACTATTTTAACACTATACTGGCATTAATACATGAGTAATATTCAGACATTGCGGTTGTTCTGGAACTAGAAGATACAGAACCGACTACATGTATATGGTGCGCTGAAACCTACTTCGTTTCTTCTTTACTTGATGTAAAGGAGGATGCTGGGGGGTAAGGGTGATCGTAAGGGGGTGCTGGGGATTAGGGCGATAGTGAAGGGGTGTGGGTCCCCACAGGTCTCGCACCGGACTAGGGCTCTCACGCAGACTCACGCTGACTAAAGACCAGTCCTCACACCAATATCCAGGGACGGTGACGACGCTATAACGCTGGTTGCCATAATAACAAACACTGGAAAATCACATTGTCCCCTTTCAAACTCTCAACATGAAAGCAGCATTCTGTTAACGCTAATACTAGTAGTATCATAACAAACACCTAAAAACATGTAACATAACAAATCAAAATATCACTGAACATGATCACTGCTCCTGCAGATGTGCATGCACAACACATCCAATCTAACTCCCATTCCTATCCCCTATCCATTGCTGAACTCCTTATGAAGGCTAGACAATTACTTTGAATAAAACAAACCTATGACAATCGTACAGTAACGACCTAGGCACAGAGCAATATTCATATGCTAATTACTTGTTCCAGTAAAAACACTCCCGATATTACCGTTAAATACATCACAATAATTGATCCCTTAAAAGTATGATGAGCAATTGCTCCTCTCAAAAACTAGTCTCTTCCACAAACACTCTATAAGGATCTCTCTTACACGCCCACACAATATAACTCTACCACACAATTACCGGCTATATTGGTAGCGTACAAAATGTGTACCTAGCTCTGGAGTATAGTTAAACATCGCTATCACTTTGTTACTAAGGTTAACAACAATAGCTTTAACCACGATCGTTGATATTCATATATGTCTTATTCGGCCTTGTTGTACTATGTAAACATAGTCTAAAAACGAACAGTAATGCAATCAAAACATACGCGCAGATATTCGTTGACATGTGTCTATTCAACTACATTACACCTTTATTTATCTATGAAAATGGCTTATACTATCTATACCAGAATCAGTCAACATCTGGAGTAGATATCCCAGTCTAGTGTTCAAGACGTAAATACCAATAGTCACAAAAATTCCCAAACATTCTAAAAGAATCAAAACTGCGTCTGTGTTAAGGTATAAAAATAAATAACTCACAACAACCACTTAATTTGAAATCCACATATACAACCAGCTCTTGTTATATCAGTACTTTGATTCCAACGACATTAAACTGGTACTAAAGCTATATTCACATCACGACTAAGCGACCAATAGTGGAAATACAAAGTCCAGCCCAATAATCAATCTCCTTATGTAAGATTTCTATACTTTATACTAACAAGAGTACATTGTATAATATTAGCTACACGGTCTCTAAAATCTCATCTTAACATCACACAAGGTGAGGAACAGACTGTCACCAAGATTAACCTCTACTCATACTACAACAAACCACTATTATGAAATGCAAATTGAAAAGGGCAAAGCTCTCATCTAGATATGAATACCTTACACTGTCCAAAAATGCTGAAATAAAAGATAATGCCTTAAACTTGAACATCGATTCCCAGACACAGATTTAAATGTAGGCTGTGTTTTAACGAGCCCTTTCCATTAGTGAAGACACCTAAACTGACACATTAATCTACGTATGTACTCACTAGATAGACCTCTTTTTAGCCTACCGACATAAAAATCCTGGCCCAACCGCCAACTACCTACATTCTCTTACCCAACTTATCCATACTACCAATCCAATCCACTTATAATCGAAATAGTCCACAATACATACACCAGACATTGACACAATAGGCCATTAGACATGTTAACCTTAGCCAGATGTAAACAAAACCCTTAAATACATCTTCTCACTACAATTCAGCAAACGACTACTCGATCAACCTAATAAGCGTACACGACATTCCAGGGGAATGCTACGCGCACCGAGAACGGCCTAGTTATGCGATGCAAACTCATTCATACACGTTCGTATGTACCGTAGTCTATGTACGTACATGTATTATGTGTAAGGATTTCTCAACACTAGGAATAACAGTACAAGATCATAATCAAAAGCCAAATATTACCAATCCACTCACACTTAATAATTGTATCATGCTCCCAAAGTACGCTTTATACATTCATAATCAACCTACACATCAGTTATCATTATAAAAGAACATTATATTGCCGAAACTAGTATAATCAAATTTCTTCCACAAAATGTTAAACTCACCTGCCGGGGGAAGCAGAGAAGTGCCGTCACGCGCACTGAAGCACGGACGCCCCCTTTTGTTCTCTGCTATATAGTATATCGCCGTACGCACCCCTCACATTGAGGCTAATGGTGTAGGCCTATCTGAAATATAACATGTACAAATAACTGGAAGACACTGACACAATCGTGACAGTAGTTACTCTGTTCAATCAAAACGGTGATTATTAGGGTAAGAAAGATGAGCATTTGTCTATTATAACACACCCTCTTCATCTTCCTTGTAGAGAAGGGTCATCATTAATTTTCTTCCTTTAAAATTAAAGTTGGTTGAATGCGTAATGTCATTATGACCATAGAGTACCGAAGTGGTGTTGTCATAGCTATCTGCAGTGTTGTTCAGGTTTCTGGTTCTCAATCAACATCCCTCATGTGAGCGTTTCACTTGTCAGACAATATCTGGCGGGCTAGTGCTGAGAACTCCCAATGACTTTTCCCGCTGTGATCACGGATCTTTGCTCTACCCACATAGAATCAGTCGTCTCGACAACATGCTGATATGACGTCACACCTCGGTACTCTATTGCTGTTGATATGGAGAGTTTTTATCCTACAGCAGCCAGCCCCAGTTCGGCAGCTCCCTTTATCTACCAATCTTCATGATCTATGTTAATACTGTTCCCCCGTCACCCGGGAGGGGTTTTAGTTCAGTCCATGTAGGCCAGGTTACTTCGGGTCCGGTAAGACGATACAGGCATCGCGGGGGGCTTTCTTGCAGAACTCGTCCCACGACCCATCGTACACCGCCACGTCTCTCTCTCCGATCACGTATGCAGCTAGGGCCACGGTACATGCGCTAATGCCGACGAAACACGACGTGACCATCGGACGGGTCAGGTCGAAACCGCACGACTTGAAGAGGCTTCGGATGTCGGACTGGGACACCATGCAGTCGCAGTCGGCTCGGATCAAACTGCCAAACGGGACGTTGACGCTCTTGACGATATGGCCCAGCGGAAGGTCTGCCGAGAAAATAAGACACGATGCACTTAATTATTCTGCAAGATGGACTTAAAATGAGCGTCTCCTTCCTGTATATAGCTGTAGGCTACTAGTTTATTCAGATGATATATTCCAACCAATACATTAAGGCTAAGTCTGTATAAATATGTAACTCATATTCTCTATTCTAAAACTGTATTCCACTCATGCCTCGTTCTACATCCCTCTCTTGCCGAAAAGGCCTCCGCAACACTCGCACCCCTTCACACGCTATCCCCTTCTTCAGATTTTCAAATTTTTACAATAAATGTTGAATCTGAATCTGACTTATATTTAGACCATGACTTGAATTGGTAGTGTGCGAGTACAAAGTACACGCTTCCCTTCCTTCGATGGACAACTGATTACGTAACTAACCGGGCCAAATGGAAGCCATGCTGCCGTCAAACCACTCTGGTTGTCTGGCGTCTACCAGGGTAAAGTCGCCCGTACGGTGGTTCTCTAAAACCCGCTCGAAGCCCAGGAATAGCCTCCCATCCTTCTCCTTGGCTTTGAAGACCCGAGGCTCGACGGCAGGTGCGACCCCGCTCTCTACCGGGTAGCCATCCGTCTGCCACTGCTTCAGGCCCCCATCCAGAACCGAGACCTAGATTGTGTTGGGGACAGGTGGGGGTGGGGGGAGGGGTGAGGGGGAGTAAGCTATTATTACTTCCCCCAGAACACATTACATACACACACATTATTAATTTAACCCCGAACCCCCCTCCCCCCTCTCTCTCTCTCTCTCTCTCTCCCTCCCCCCCCCCCCCCTTCCCCTCCACTCACCTTCTCATGTCCGAACAGTCGAAACATCCACCAGACCCGAGGAGCTGACATCAAGCGGAAGATAGGATCGTTTTCGTAGACGATCACGTGTGTGTCATTGTCGATCCCCAATTCATTGCCGACGTACCTGCCATGTAAATGTTACAAGTATACAAAAGCGGTGATCGTATTTAGTAGGAAAAGGGTGCTTGGAGGGGCCGTGAAGGTAAACGGGATTCTGTGATTTACAGACTTCTCATAGATGGAGCAACATATCAATGCTCAAATTTCTCAAAAATCAGTGACAAATCAGTACATGTACCAATTTCCATCCACTAGCGACGTTTAGAGGGTTACTAAATTAGAAAAATAAGTTTCCACTAATCTATGTAAAATCATCGACTAAAAACAAATTTCATATTTGACGATTTGACGAAAATTTGAAAAAACGCACGCCTCCAGTGACGTCAGAGAAGTCAAAATGCCATAGATTGTACGGAAGTCAAGAAATTTCGTAATGTATTCACAACTTTCTCCCTAACTGCGTAGTAACGCGTTATTGCATTCACCTGAGCTGTCTCAATGGATGTGATGCACTTTGAATCTATTAGTTGTTGCTACTCGGACAAACCTGGGACAAGCTTTGGGGTTCCCATTAGTAACGTATTGTTTGAACGGCGTGAATAAAATGTTTTATTCACGCCGTTGGCATTTATGGCATTTCGACTTCTCTGACGTCACTGGAGGCGTGCGTGTTTTTTTTTTTCAATTAATGTTCGTCAAAATGAGACCTTATTGCGGAAAACGAATGTGAAATTCGTTTTTAGTGGATAATTTTACATAGATCAGTGGGAACTTATTTTTCTAATTTAGTAACCCTTTAAGGCAACCCCGTTTCAATTTCAGCTGAACAGAATTCATGACTTCACAATAAAATTGCAGAGTATACAACGTAGTGATGGTTACGGAACGTGTAATCATGCATGAATTGCATGCAACATGCAACAGCAAACTAACATGCAAATTGTGATCACGCAATGATTCCATAATCCCATATCTATAACACTTCTGCCTGTCCCGCGTGCTTTTAAATGCATCTTCAAAAGCGTGGTAGGCCTACTTACTCGGCAAATTGCTCCCCAGTCGGGACGGTGAAGTGCAGCCGTGATGTCTTCTCCCGACACTCGTTGAAGTCGAAGTGTCTGGAGCCGGGGATGTGCGATGACCGATATGCGTCGCGACCCTCGGTCATGATCCCCTGCCAGGTCGCGTCGAGAACACACACCTTCGATGGCGACGGTGACGACGACGTAGATGACGAGGCTGGTGCTTCACCCTGTTCCGCGATGGCATCATGCAGCCATTTTGTACTCACCATTGGTTCTACGCTCACCATTTTGGCTATATTTATACACCCGAAACTAACGATACTAACGAAATCAATCGGCGCTTGATAACTACAGATTAATACTACGGATCGCAGGAGAATATTTTCAAAACGAAGGAAAGGTACATCACTAAGAGTCCATACCAAGCTCGTTCAAGCTCGCCTACCTCCACTGCACCTGTAGTAGTCCAGATACTGGGGCCCGTATTTTATCGTCCGCTTGTTCTCCCACACCCATTACAGCACTGATTCATATAGTACGCACACCGCGCCATACCACTGCATGACTGATAGCGCGACTCCACGAATCTGTCCGCAGGGTGAAAATGTTTGTATGTGATGCGCCACCAACGTTCCTTGTCGGCGGATTGCTAAATACAGTCGAGAGGGTGGAGTGGTTCATCAACCATTGTCATGGCCGTTATACCACTAAACGTGCACAGAGAGAGAGAGAGGGAGAGAGAGAGACAGAGACAGAGAGAGAGAGAGACAGAGAGGGAGAGAGACAGAGAGAGAGAGACAGAAAGAGAGAGGAGGGGGAAAGAGAGAGAGACCGGGAGAGAGAGAGAGAAAGAGAGAGAAAGAGAGAGAAAGAGACAGAGAGAGACAGAGAGAGAGAGACGGAGAGAGGAGGGGAAAGAGAGAGACAGGAAGAGAGAGAGAGAGAGAGAGAAAGAGAGAGAGGGGGGAGGGAGGGAGACATGTACTTTGATCCAACAGGAACCTTTGATTATGGCTGCCTCTCTCTCTCTCTCTCTCTCTCTCTCTCTCTCTGTCTCTCTCTAATTCATTGTTTCTTTCGATCCTTGTCCGTCCCTATCTCACCCCACCCTCTCTCTCTCTCCCGCTTATTTCATCTCTCTCTCTATGTCTCTCTCACTATCTCTCCACTCTTTCTTCATTCACTTAACTATCTCTTTCTTTCCCCTTCTCTCAATTTCTCGGACATACTCACGATATATTTTTTTCTCATCTTCTTTCATTTGTTTCTCTCTTCATCCATCCATTCCCCTTTTCTTTCTCAATTGTCATTTATCTTTTCTCTTCTCTTTTGTACACGCACACGTTTGAGGAAAATGAGAAATTATTCAAAAATCAGAAAGAAATGAATGTATGTGTATCATATATGATATCATGTTTTAATATAAAGTTAATCTCGATTTTTTTTGTACAATTATTTTAGCAAAATAGCTACCTTTAAAACAAAGTATCATATTCTCTGATTGCAATTACGAATAATGATTATATTCATTTCAGTCATTTCGTTTCATAACTATATACTACGATATGTATACAGTACATGGGCCTAATAGTTTTTAATGATCGGGTTGGCGGGCCCTTGGGATTGTTTATCCTGAAGTTGTATTGATAAAAGCAGAAGCATGACAGAAACCATCATTGGATGTTGGAAAATTGGAAAATTGGTGAAAAGATAAGAAAGTTATGATTGTTTTGATTTTGTAACGTCACGTGCGAGGTGCTTTCCCATATGTTGTGTACTACTTTTTCAATAAATTGCATTAGTTTTGTTCTCTGTTGAAGGAATACATATACTACTTTTCATAGCGGTATGTGTGTAAAAACCTTTATCGAATGATATATCAAACGCACAGGTGAAAAGGGAAATATCCTTTTGAGAAAATTTACATTTTCAAAAAAAATGTTACACAACATTATGAGAGAACTCCTCGTACGTGACGTCACACTTTGCTCTCTCTCTCTCTCTCTCTCTCTCTCCCCCCTCGCTCATACTCCCACTCTCTCCTTTTTAGCGTATACTATTTTTAGCGTATACTGCTGATTCCTGTTGAGTTTCATGACTTTTGAATATGGGAGACCCTGTCTTTAATGCTTGCTCATTAGTTGAATCATGGCATCTGGGAAAGCTGCGTCCGGTTTCAGGTCGTAGAATGTCGCGGCGTCTTCTGGCCCCTTCTTGCTGAACTCGTCCCACGACCCGTCGAACACCGACACGTCCTCCTTCCCGGCGACGAAGGCAGAGAGGGCCAGGATGCAGGCCGTGATGCCTACCATGCACGTTGACGCTAAGGGCTTGGTGAGGTCGATGCCGCTGGACTCGAAGGCGGCCTTGAGCTCGGCGGCGGGCCGGAACTTGCCCGTGCCCTCCTGGAGGAGAGTAGGGAAAGGGAGCGGGATAGCCGACTTCAAGATGCCCAGCTTCATGCCTACGGAAGAGGTTAAACATAAAATATTAATTTCTATTAGCGATCACCGCATATGAGTTGAACAGGAAGAGTGCAACCCGGTTTCTACTTTCTTGAACTACCATGTTTATACCACTCTGTGGGACGGCTGTCCATCACCTGAAATTTGGACTCCTTCAGGTTCGCTACGATGTCTTCGTAGCTTGTGTAAAGGTTGTGTCGTTTGGTCGTCACCATGAACGGAGCCGGCTTCGGTTCGGGTTCGGCCTGAGCACAGATCGGCCGGCCCTCAGCGAGCCACTGCCCCAGCCCGCCGTCCAACACAGACACCGCCCCGTGGCCGAAGTAACGGAACATCCACCAGATCCGCGGTGCTCGCATCACCTTGTAGAAGAGTTCGTTCTCGTAAACGACCACGTGCGCATCGTTGGTGATCCCCAGCGTTTTGCCGATGTACTCGGCGAAGGTTTCAGCGGACGGGACGGTAAAGTAGTGAGGAGACGTCATATCGCGGAGGAGATTGAAGTCGAGGTAGGTGCTACCTGGAATGTGCTGCTTGTCGTGCATTTCTCGACCAGCGTCGCTGAAGTCCACCATGGTGCAGTCGATGACGCGGATGGGCTTGCCCTCCGGTGTCGTCTTGGTCTTCAGCGCTTCGGCCAGCCATTCCGTGCTGACCAAGGCAGGGTACTTCTCAACAGCCATCGTGACCAGGAGCTTTCTGAGTTAGGTAAAGAATACCAAGATTGCAAGCTACTACGCGTCATTTAATTTATTTCGTTTCCATCAATTTTCAAAACATACTATTGTTTTACACTGTTGTAAACAACGCAGCCGCGACCGTAATGGTAGGCGGAATTATGACACCAATGTTATAGATCCTTGCCTCAACATTTCGCTTATGTTAATCCAGCCGGCGACTGAAAAACTCATAACGGGAGAATTATACTGAAAACGGGTGAATGATGCCGAACCCTCGTGGTCCACCCCAGAAGACTGTAATAGCCTACGAACGATATCAAAGAGGCATTAACTCCTTCTCTGCCAGACTTAACACTACTCAATGGGAATGGTGTGTATTACTAGTGCAAAAATGCCTCAATGGCGCATAAAGATCGAGATAACTCTTTTCTGTCAGACTCCACACTGCCCAATCATGCCAAATGGAATGGTATGTTTTACTAAAGCTATGCCTCAATTGTGCATAAAGAGCTAACTCCTTTTCTGCCAGACTCCATACTATCCAACAAGAATGGTGTGTTTTACCGATGCACACATATGCCTCAATGGCGCATAAGGCATTATGAGTTCCATACGAACCGATAATAATGATAGACAGGCGCGCATTGGTGCTGATTGGCACCGGCCGGGTGATCTGATGTTATGCTTGCTTACATAAGCAATACCTAGGGAGCAAAACCTCATACTTGAGTACATTTCCACGGCGGCCATTTTGAAAAATGGCTGCCATTTCTATCCAGCAGCATATCGCAAAGGTAGCCCACATAATTGTGCAGATTGGTCTTCCAAACATATTGATACCAAACAACCTTTTACAACAGCCCATATCGTGTAAACCTGTCTTGCTCCCATGGATACAACGTTCTTCACACACAATTGTGTCGGAGGCCTTAAGTTGTGTTGGCATAAGTGTGTATAAATTAAAGTTGAACGGCTGCTTCCGTACGTTGAATTGAATAATTTTGCTCCTGTGGTGCCCATTATCATGTATGTTTGTTTAGCACAATCAGCCACAGTATGTCATGGACATTACAACGAACTGTACTGAGAGAGAGAGAGAGAGAGAGAGAGAGAGCGAATACCATTTGAATTTTGCACCATATTCGCCAAAAATGTTACGATTGGATTCGAGAAAATCATGATGTCCTGGCTATTCTGGAGGACACTTACGAGCCCCTTACGAATGAAACACATGAGTTGCGGATTCGCTAATCCCTTCGCCATTGTTACACTGTGTCATTTATATCCAGTCACTTCAAAGTCACCGTCTTCCTTGTACTTGTGGATCGATACATGACTGTCATACGATGGGAAGGGTAGACTTGTGGAGGAGAAGATCGATACAAATATTGACATTAGAATCCGTTCAAATCAGAGAATCTTAAGTCTTTATTTAATTCATTATACCCGAGAATGACATGAGGGGCGGTGGCAGAGGAGGTAGTGATAGGGGTAAAAGAAGGGGAAGAGGCAGGGACAGGGACAGAGTGATGTGTGACACTGCTCCTTCTGAAGACCAATACGCTGTTTCTGATGCGGCGGCATCCAGCGAGGATCAGGCCAAGGAGACTGCTTAAAAATATAGCCACGTCTTGCCATGAGACTGATCCTGTCGTACTGCAGTAGTACACCTTCGGATATTCTATGTGTAACCCATAGCATTCGTGGTTGGGGAGCCACTTTATCGTTTGGTCTGCATGTAATATGCTAGGGTCCAGACATTAATATTTAAATGGTTGACTGACCTGAATGTCCTTACATAAACCACCACACACTCTCACTGAAGCATCACTCTGGTCTGGGAAGACAAGACATAACAATTAGCGACAAAGTTTATGGTCCGACACATCTAAATGCCATTGGGAAGCATTAACGCTAACATTTATTCTACTTAATGATACAGGGG
The DNA here is from genome assembly GCA_963669155.1 of Arbacia lixula. Taxonomy (NCBI): domain Eukaryota; kingdom Metazoa; phylum Echinodermata; class Echinoidea; order Arbacioida; family Arbaciidae; genus Arbacia; species Arbacia lixula. Next base: position 8,448,387 of record OZ022579.1, read on the forward strand.
ATACATAGATTAAATAGTACAGAACATTTTATCTACTCACGTACATACGGTACTTCTGATTTGGAAAGCGCGCGCGAGAGCTCTCTAATAATTATTGGATCGCTAGTCTCATCTCGGTCGCTGTCATCCCGATCTCCGAAGCTGGTCCTCCGCGTGTCCAGTTATCTCTCTGTTGTCATCCGCTTGTCCAGTTATTACAACGTTGTCTGCATGTCCAGATTATACGACGTTGGTTGCATTTTCACGAAGACTTAGAGTTCTGTAAAGACTATGCTCGTAGTCTGTCCATCTCAATCCGGAGGCGTTACTGCTTGGTATGGTTTGTGCTTCAAATTGTTCTTAGTCAAGTGGACTCTCCATCTCCAACTCATAACAAGACTGTTGGAGTCTCATCTCCCATGTAGAGTTGTCGTCATCTCTCCCCTCCCGGGCTAACTTATTCTGGATCTCTGGAAAACTCTATAACTCTAAAACTCCATAACTCTGGAATAACTCTGAAAACTCTGGAGAAACTCTAAAACTCTGAAAAAGTCTGAAAACTCTCTGAGGATTCTCCTCCTTGCACCCTTCTTTTATATTACTCCTACACTACATGTTCCAATGTGTGTCAATCACCTGGTGAAGAAGTGTTTACTTGATTACAATTGGTTGAGAGTATAAGAAAAGGGGACGGAGTATAAAATATTAATTCTTATTGGTCAACAGGTCTACTTCCTGTCACCCCTTCTTCAAGTTCAGAGAAAAATAATATTGTCCTTCAGTTCATTCATAGAAATCAGAGGCTACGTCACAGTTACTTTCATTTCAGAGAAAGTGCTGTGTTTATAAACAATAGTAATGAGAAAGTGCTGTGTTTGTAAACAAAAGTAATACACTTCCGCACAGACCTTTTAGTTCTCCAAAACATTCCTTTTACAAGTGTATGTTCAGGCTTCTATGAGGAGGTGGAATTCCCTTGAACACATGTCCAGCCACTGGTGATTTAAAGCATTGTCCTTGGGTTCGGTCATCGTAAGGGACTGAGCGTTCCCCTAGGCAATATTCTCTCTTTTAGTCTTCTTTGCAAATGGCCAAGATTTACTGGAGTTGGATTATTTGTTCGTCCTTAAACTCTCCTGGTTCACCTGAAAAAGATGTACGTCATCATTTAAAGGTTTCCCTAGAAATCTCTTCCTAAACAACCTTACATCCAGTCAAATGTGAACTGACCATAATGCAGCTTAGTTTGGTTCTACTCTTAAATGTGAAAGTGCTATAATATAAAGACATGGGACTTTTCACATGGAAATTATAAATCTTACATGGGGTCATATATTCATATCCGTTACATCTACCCCGCCTCTCAAATAAATGTCGACCGCGACATTTGTAAAATATCAAGTCAAACGTGGTATCTTCTTCACGCAGTGATTGACAATCTAAATTGACTTAGCAAACACTTAATACATGATAACATTGATACGTGTACCTCTCACATCATTCATTCGTAAAGGCATTCACACATCAGCAAAACATTCATATACCTTAGAATATATCATACTGGTGATACGGTCCAATAAATGAGATTAACCATAGGCCTATATGTGGCTGATAATTATGCGAGCACATCATAAGAAACATGGAAAATAAACAACTGTAAAGTTGAGTCACTTTTTACAACAACAATAACAAAAGTACAAGAAAAAAATCAATATAAATCAATCAATGAATTCGATAACCATTGTTCTCCAGTGATTTAACATGGTCTCGTTATAGAGAACAGTACTCACATAGTATAAATGTATCCTATCCATCTCAGTGGATATCTCAAAACCTAACAATGCTTGTTTCTGTAACATCTGCAATTGTTTTGGCTATCATATTCGACTTCAAATACACAACATATGTCACCATCCCACAGCGGTTTCAAATCAGCTTGGATGGTCAACTTGGAATATGTACTTCAACATATCATATCATATCATATCATATCATATCATACATACGGCAAAGATCTATTCACCATTAATACATAATTGTAAATCATTTTCAAGGGCCGATATAATAATAACCCATAACCTAATGCAAACTGTGTTATAGCATTGGCTGCAACAATTCTAGAAAAGTATATCAAAAGACATACATACATGACTATATTCTGCGTAGTCACGATGTTAATTCATCAACAGTGAAGATTAGTATCTTTCAAATCAAAATGAACTACGGCTCATTTCGGAAATAGCATTAACCATGCCAGCATAACATAGTCGTAACACTGTTAGGAAAACATTACTAGCAAACAGTCTTAAAGTCAGACTTAACTGGATTCATACAAACATATAAAATATAAGCATACAGTATGCATTCAAAGTGCTACTGCGGCAATCCATTCAGGTGATTGCACATCATCTCAACATCGTATAGGAAAATGCACACCATGTGTACATACGGGTACATCTGTGCTAATACCATCAGCAACGCTTAGCAATATATCAAACACTATAGCTTGTAGGTACATTTCATAACATTGCCTCACCAGAAAGATTGAACTAATCTCCCAGTTTGTTTGTCTTTGAATGAATACATAACTCCTCTTCAAAGGAGACATAACATACAATGCCTTCAATTCTATCCCATCGACAATGTATCATACTAATTCCTAGTAGATTAAACATATCTCCCCGGGCATAGCGTAGTCAAATACATATTTTCAAATCGGCACAACTTGGCACAAATGTTTATTCATATCTCGCCTGTGTAGTATTTCTGATCATTCTATGGAAAACAATACTTTCATAATGAAATCAGGCACCTTAAACATTTTCCACAATTATATATTTGCTATTAAAGCTTAGACCTCACAGTCATAGTCCTGAAATAGCTGGTAACAGATTCAAGAGCTTTCAAAATGGGTTCCACAGGCACTGTGTTCTCATCATGGGGATGATCAGGGGTGGGCACTCGACTCTGATTGTAAGTCAGTCTAGTCGGGGCCCTAATCTCTCGCAATGACCGCCGAACTTGGCGTTCATCCTCACTGATGCAAGGTGACTCAGGCTCTTCTGGTTCACTTTGATCAATAAGTTCCTCTCCTGCCTCTATATGAGGTACAGGGTCACCTACATGTACATCAACCTCAATTTCATTTTCATGTTCATCTGCTTCATGCGCAGCATTATTTGTGTCTTCTGGTTCGTGGACATTCCAGAATGACACGCTTGCATCCTCATGTGTCAGTGTCTCATTCCTAGTGTCACCAGGTTCAGCATTTTCTGTGTCTGACCTTCCCTTCCTTCTTCTAAGGGACTCCTTCATACGGATATACCTCTCTGTCTCATGTACAGGGAGCAGGGGTTGCGGTGGGCCTTTGGGGAGTGGAGGCCTGACTCGGGGGACTCTACACTTACGGGCAATATGGCCCATACGACCACAATTGTAGCATGGTCCTCGGCGGGTTCGGGGGGCACGACACTTCCGTGCAATATGGCCTATACAACCACACCTATAGCATGGTCCGTGGGGATAATGGGAATGGGGAGCTCGGCTTGTCCTTTGCTGGTGACAAGAATGACCTACTGCACGCTCCATGGCAGAGGCCCTTCCTCGTTTAAATTTCCCTGAAATTGTGGACGTAGTGGTTGGGGGAACGAGGCGTAATGGCTTAAAGACTGCGGGGCAGCAAAAGAAGGGGGAAATGGAGAGGGAAAGGGAGGAGGCATTTGGCTTCGCTGTAGGGGTTTCGGGGCCCCACGTTTGCGACACCCTTTAGCGAAATGTCCCCTCTCACCACACTTATAACATGCGCCAGACGCTCTGGCCTGGTCCCGCGATGTCCTACCGCTATCTCTAAAGCTGGAAGGCTGTGGGCTTATTTCTTTCCTACTTTCTAGGGTGTTCAGCTTTTCTTCAAGCTTTTTGACCATTTTCTCTAACTCATTCTCTCTTGATTGCTTGTTTTCACTTGTCGTTGCATGGAAACCTACACGATGGTTGTGGGGGCGCGTCTTTGGCGTTTGTTGGTGAAACTGGTCGAAATCTAGGTTTTCTTGCTCGGCGGCACGTGCCGCCGTGACCAGTTCATCGAAATTTTGTGTTGTTTCATACTTGTGCCTAATGGCTTGTTTGACCCTATCATTGGTCAGCCCCTTCCAAAACACCACACGCAGTGTTTCATTCCTGGCTTGGGGAGAAATTCCCCCTCGCCTTTCTGCGCGATTTACCCCCAGTTGCAGCCTAGCACTAAAACTGGCAATGCTTTCTTGTGCCGCCTGCTTTGAATCATAGAGCTGTTGAAGGAGAACAGCTCCTGACTCCACAGTGCCATACAGGCCTTCTAGTTTGGAAATGATTTGGCCTGCAGATGCCCCTGGTCCCATGTGCATTATTAACTGACCTGCTTCTCCACGGAGGGACTTCCTAACCATCAGGCCTAGTGCCTCGTCTGTTATGTGACTGTCATTTTGGAGGCATTCTACTTCGTACCTCCAATTTTCGAATACAACTTCTCCACCTTTTTGCTTGGAATCTCCAGAGAAGAGGGACAATTTGCTGTGATTCTGTAAAATCACAGGGGGGATTGGAGTTGTAGACTTACTCTCCTTCTCAGTTTGAACATTCAGTACGAGGGAGGATCTAGGGATCTCCCTAATTTCTAATTTGCGGCCACCCAGTTTACTCGCATTTTGACCTAAAGCCAATGTTGCCTCTTCTGCCGTTTCAAATGTGCAGTACGCTGTGCCCGAGGGTTCCCCAGTAAGTGAGTCCTTACCTAGCGAAACTGCTACTACCTCGCCACTAGCCTTAAAAAATTCCTTCACACTGTCCTCAGTACTTTCAAAAGGAAGATTCTTCACATAAACAGTATTATCACCTTTCATTGCCATTTTGACGATATTGTTATCTAATACAAACTAATCAAAATATAACAAATGAAACCAATTACTGATAATGATAATTAAATGCAGTAATTTCAGCAGATTGCAACATGTACAACGACATTACCTAATGGCTTAACAATGCATACCCAATGCACATACCATGTTCACACGCACACCAGTGAGAGGTACAAAATAATACATTACTTGCTGTTCCCAAACCAAAACATGCTCAGTGGAGTATGACCTATTTTTTCTGTCAACCATCCCCCAAAAGTATTACATATAATATATCGTGCTGATAACGCGAAGGTCGTGAGTTCCGTGCTGTAACCCATAGCATTCGTGGTTGGGGAGCCACTTTATCGTTTGGTCTGCATGTAATATGCTAGGGTCCAGACATTAATATTTAAATGGTTGACTGACCTGAATGTCCTTACATAAACCACCACACACTCTCACTGAAGCATCACTCTGGTCTGGGAAGACAAGACATAACAATTAGCGACAAAGTTTATGGTCCGACACATCTAAATGCCATTGGGAAGCATTAACGCTAACATTTATTCTACTTAATGATACAGGGGATACATAGATTAAATAGTACAGAACATTTTATCTACTCACGTACATACGGTACTTCTGATTTGGAAAGCGCGCGCGAGAGCTCTCTAATAATTATTGGATCGCTAGTCTCATCTCGGTCGCTGTCATCCCGATCTCCGAAGCTGGTCCTCCGCGTGTCCAGTTATCTCTCTGTTGTCATCCGCTTGTCCAGTTATTACAACGTTGTCTGCATGTCCAGATTATACGACGTTGGTTGCATTTTCACGAAGACTTAGAGTTCTGTAAAGACTATGCTCGTAGTCTGTCCATCTCAATCCGGAGGCGTTACTGCTTGGTATGGTTTGTGCTTCAAATTGTTCTTAGTCAAGTGGACTCTCCATCTCCAACTCATAACAAGACTGTTGGAGTCTCATCTCCCATGTAGAGTTGTCGTCATCTCTCCCCTCCCGGGCTAACTTATTCTGGATCTCTGGAAAACTCTATAACTCTAAAACTCCATAACTCTGGAATAACTCTGAAAACTCTGGAGAAACTCTAAAACTCTGAAAAAGTCTGAAAACTCTCTGAGGATTCTCCTCCTTGCACCCTTCTTTTATATTACTCCTACACTACATGTTCCAATGTGTGTCAATCACCTGGTGAAGAAGTGTTTACTTGATTACAATTGGTTGAGAGTATAAGAAAAGGGGACGGAGTATAAAATATTAATTCTTATTGGTCAACAGGTCTACTTCCTGTCACCCCTTCTTCAAGTTCAGAGAAAAAAAATATTTCTTTTTTAGTTCATTCATAGAAATCAGAGGCTACGTCACAGTTACTTTCATTTCAGAGAAAGTGCTGTGTTTATAAACAATAGTAATGAGAAAGTGCTGTGTTTGTAAACAAAAGTAATACACTTCCGCACAGACCTTTTAGTTCTCCAAAACATTCCTTTTACAAGTGTATGTTCAGGCTTCTATGAGGAGGTGGAATTCCCTTGAACACATGTCCAGCCACTGGTGATTTAAAGCATTGTCCTTGGGTTCGGTCATCGTAAGGGACTGAGCGTTCCCCTAGGCAATATTCTCTCTTTTAGTCTTCTTTGCAAATGGCCAAGATTTACTGGAGTTGGATTATTTGTTCGTCCTTAAACTCTCCTGGTTCACCTGAAAAAGATGTACGTCATCATTTAAAGGTTTCCCTAGAAATCTCTTCCTAAACAACCTTACATCCAGTCAAATGTGAACTGACCATAATGCAGCTTAGTTTGGTTCTACTCTTAAATGTGAAAGTGCTATAATATAAAGACATGGGACTTTTCACATGGAAATTATAAATCTTACATGGGGTCATATATTCATATCCGTTACATCTGTCTTCTTGACCCTGGTGGACTCTCTCGATCGCTGAGCCTCTTCCTATCATTACGTCGCCTTTTACTGGAAGGAGGGGTGGGGGGGGGGGGGCTGACGTCTGCATCTTCTTTTTCTATACGGGATGTAACTCCTATTACGCCATTGATGTTTTTGGCACAAGTAATACACCCACATCCCAAATAGCAGTTATGGCACACAAAGCGTTACGCCCACCGGATGGCAGACGACACAATCCGATCAGTCGTACGACTCTGCGATTGACTGAAGTGCAGGACCCGGTTATGGGATTTGTGCAAGAAAGTGACGTCACATCCACAGTCGTAGGCCCTTATGAAGAATATTACCAAAATCCTGTCGTCTGAGGTGGCCTTTCAGATGACAAGGCTATCTGGTACGCATTCCGTTGTGGAACACTATGCAAATCTTGACGATGAGTTGTGCTGTCTCTGTTCTCGGCTGCGTGGGATTAGAAGGCGTCATAATCGAAGAGGCATGATGCTTTCTACACACCACCTCGCCTACGGCGTGTACGGTGATTAGATATCTGCTCCTCCTAGGTCATACTAGTCTTCGTGAGCACGGCTTCATCATGCATGGCTGCAGGGCGCATGCGTCATCACTCCGTATCACGTGCGGATGTGATCTGTCTCCATTTGGAAGAGGCTCGCAATCAGACAAGGGAATCCCTTCACTCTGAATGACGTCAGCAGGTTCCGGAGCGTTTAAGTCTGGGCATTAGACTGAGAATCAACGTCACCAACATCAGCCCACAAGAATAGATAATCGGCATCCACATATCCTCACAACATGCTACAAAAGAATCCCGTGTAGTTGTACATGTATATCTCTTATCCAGAATGAATTTTCTTGGTAGCAATGTGCTCGTCGTCAAACATGGGGACACATTCCAATGTCTCTGGAACTATTCTGTGATGGCCTTTCCTTCTTTAGTCGTAAGTTCCTGAAACACTTCACCAAGAACTCATCAACGATGGGTCGGTACACTGGCTGATGATTTCCCTGACGCGGAAGCTGTACCCCAGGTCAACGTAATTGTGAGCACCAAGCTGCCAAATTGGGCAGCGTCAAGGCTAACTTTAGGCTAGGTTCTTTGGCACAACCGTACCAGGACGGTGTTTTGCGTATTGATACGGTCTAGTAGCCCATCAAACAAGGCCGGCTCCAATTTGGCGGAATTTTTTAATCTGTCCAGGTCTCTCTGCCGACGACTCCTCATTAGGGGTGGCATTCTGAAAGAAACTTATGTCTAAAACTGTGTGAGCTAAGTGAGTCGGTATTCCGAAAACTGACTCTAGTCCGAAACTGCGCCAAAAGGCCAATAAGTCACGGACTGTAGGGGACTTACGTCCAAACTTAAGTTCGTTTTCAGAAAACTATCCTCGTTGAAGAAGTGCGAGTGCCGCAACCTGTCTCCATATGACAATCAGTCCCTCACCCAACCTAACCTTTGACTTGGTTTCCTTGGTATCCTACGTTGTGTCCACTGCTGCTCTCTTATTCATTGATCTTCTTGTTGTAGAGCTGCAGAGGTCAATCCTCGACATAGACGGATTTAAGCAAACAGTGAACAAACACAATGTACAGCAAACCGATGGCAGAAATCAAGCTTTCTCTCTGCGTTACGACAATCTGCGCACTTTAAATCTTACCCATTTCAGGCAAGTATGGTTTACCCACGAGACTGAGCCTGAGATTGAACTAAATCATGATGTATCACAGTAGCGTGTTGGGAATTCAGCATGGCCTGTGATACCACTTGCCTAGAAGCCTCGACTTAAACTGGATATGCCATAATCTTAGGGCTATCCTAGCGACACCACATGAGACGAATAGGATTTATGCACATTTAAATCGCTAGGAATTAAAACACGATCGTAACGTTTGATAGATCTTCTAACACTTTAGCAAGTACTCACAAGTGTTAGCAAGCCGTTCGTAATAGATTCGCAAACATTCGCAACTTTTTATTCGCATTCGTATGGTTTTAGTGAAAGACCAAGACGAATGCCAGCAAATCCCTACAGATGTCCTTAGAATGAGAGAAATATCTTGCCATCAACTGATAAAAAAGAATGCGTTCTGAAAGTGTTACAAAAACAATTATGCTTCCTTAGGAATTTAAGGAGCATGCTCCTGTGATAAATGCGACTTGCATGGCATTCGTCAGCACAATCGCAAGGACATTCCTCGCCGTGTTAGACCTGCATTCAGAAAGGTGCTTATCATGTTTGAGCCCCAATGTATGTACATGTATTACTACACTTTACATTGATTCGATAAATAAATTGTTGGTTTGAATGCCTGATTTTGTTGATTATGAGTTTTATTAACTTGGAAGGTAAATTTTATCGTAGGTTTCCTTTTTTGTGAAGCCCTTTCGGATTAATACGCATGTCACAATTCCTATTTCATTTAATATTATGTAAAGCCTTGACATACATATATCGAAATTGTATGGGTGAATGAAATGTATAACATATATATACATATATATATATATATATATATATATATACAGAAAGAGGGGGAGTAAAAGAAAGAGAGAGAGAGGGGGGAGAGGAAGAAAGATAAAGAGAGAGGGAGAGAATGAGAGGGGGAAGAGTGGAAGAAAGAGAGAGAGAGGGGGAGGAAGGGCGAGTAAAAAGGAGAGAGACTAGGGGAAAAGGGAGGGTGAATGATGAGGAAAGTGACACACACAAGGAGACAGGTTGCTTGTTTGTCCTGACGCAGAGCCTCTGAACAGACTGAGATAGATTCCAATGTCAATATTATGACCGATCTTCTCCCATACAAGTCTACCCTTCCCATCTCATTACAGTCGTGTTTCGATCCACAAGTATCCTCCATACAAAACCCTCGACAACGCGTAGGCTAGTCAGTCACGTGGATTATGTTCGACTAGAAAACACCGCTTTTCCCTTCCATTACCACACCCTTATCTTTCAAGAGGTTAAAGCTAGACTTGCTTCCAGACTCTTGGACACTTATAATCCAAAATGCCCCCCCCCAAAAAAAAAAAAAAAAAAAAAAAAAAAAACAGGTCTGTAGTAAACTCACATAGCCAGTCACTGTTCCATTGCCACCTTCCTTCAGCATGTTTAGACTGTGCTTGGATAAGCTAGAGACGAAGTCAAAGAATTACAATCATATTGCAGCCAGACATGAATGTTTATTAAAGAGTCTGGGTCCTGTCTTTTAAAGAGTTACGATAGAGTGCGACTTGCATTATACTTCATATTAATCGTAGCTCTGTACTTTAAAGTTAGGGGTTTGACTTGCAATCGATTCTACTCAAACGCAACTCTATACAAGACAGGACCCTGGTTTGTAAAAGCGTTTGAAACTAAATGAAAAATAGCTTTGAAGTAAGGCTAATTTAAAGTCTGCGTGTCTCCCCTGTGGAAATACTTGACACTTGTGCCCTCCTCCAGTTAGCAGTACGTTCCCACTGAGCATAGCTTTCATGTGGGGTTATACCGTCACATTGATCACAACCTACATCACTCATATGCAGCCTTAACTAATGCTAAAGAGGGAACGGCGCCCTACTTAGCAACAGCAGAAGCACAGTGTTGAAAGTTAAGCGTGGTATTTACATAATTTCAATTTTGACCTGCAAAGGAGCTGCCCTATCTTTGATTTAGTCCGATTTTATTATATTTTGACTTTTTTGTATCGTTTGTAACATCTGTTATATATCTAACAAAATGTGCTCATTAATTACCCTTTTGGTACAAGTCATGTTCATCGAACAGGTGAAAAAGTATAAAGGTTGGGGAAAAGTTGGATAAACTTTTAACGTTAAAACTTTCCTGTTCGTAAAATCAACGGTTGGAAAAAGAGGTTGAGCTTCGCAAGCTATAATTGTATGTATATTAAGAACACCCGATTTCGCAATAAATCCATTCATATCAGGAATTAGTTTTGATTGTGACCTATATGACCTTCTTCTTCCTCTTTTTCTTTTATTAATTCTATCATATTTCGATCAGCTAAACTTGACTCTCTTAATTATAATATTATAATATATATGCAAGTGGCAGCATCGAAGATAATTATGTACAATGTATGTGGGAATCACAATTCTCCTCAGCATGGACATAATGGGCATCGGGACATTAAACTGGTGAGCAAAACAAGCAACATCAATTCGAGTGAACAGACAAGATGTGCAACCTCATGTTTTATTGATGTTAATTCATTTATTAACCCTGTCAGTACAACAGGTGCATGAAATATGTAATAAGCCAGTATACTTTTCCTGACTCGGTACTGAGAGACTTACATGTATTTATTCATACCCGTCAATGAGCATTAAAAAAGAAAAGACGCTACACCTTTCGACACAACGTGAGGAATTTTATAAGGTTGTTGTGGAGTTGTTCGATTTGTTTTCACAGGAGCTGGATTCCTTGTCAATCGGCTTGTTTGCTGCACGGAGCACAATAGAGATCGCAATGAAATAAACAAACACGCACAGTCTGAACAGGCCCCGAGGACACGATGGGAGATGAACGCTCATTTGTCATCCGACGTATCTGATGTGTTTGGAGCGCGCAGGAAGCCCGAGTGTCGCTATCATTTGTTGCCATGGTAACAAGATATTCCGACCCGTGACACTAGACAGTGGATGGGGTGGGTTAGGGTATCTCCTAGGAGAAAGAGCGGAGGAAGATGTTGTGACTGTTGTATCTGATTATACTGTTAGCAAACAATGAGGGCGTCAACCCCTTTATGTAATGTGCTATGCATGCGCACAACGTTGACTCAACGTCAGTACTCCACGTGAAATAAACATACACACTCAACCTTCAATGATCGTCTGAAATGATTCGTTTATTTCGTTATCAAACATAACATTTGGCGACGAGGATGGCCACTAGTTTGAACCTACCGGCCCCAACGCCTTTTCTCAACACTCCTGGGGAGCCTCCAGTGCCGTGGGATAGATGGATTTCGAGTTTCAAAACCTATCTTCTAGCCACGGGCATGAACTCCGAAAGCCCCGAACGTAAACGGGCAATCCTCGCCCATTGTCTGGGTACGGAGGGACAGCGAGTGCTTGAGCAGCTCACGGACGCCGAGGGCCGCCCGCACACAAAGTTTGACGAAGCGGTGAAAGGCCTGGAGGGGTACTTCGGACCAAAGAAGAGCACAATGATCGAGCGTTACCGATTTCGGCAGCGTGCCCAAGGACACGGGGAGCCAGTCAAACACTACATCGCCGCCTTGGGTGAGTTAGCTTCTTCTTGCAAATTTGGTACACTTAAAGAAGAGATGATACGAGATCAGCTCATCGAGAAAACGAGCATCCCTCGCTTACGGGAACGTTTGTTAATGGAGGATGATACTCTAACCCTAGAAAAAGCAACCATTCTTGCAGTGAACGTAGAATCAGCTATGATCGACTCAAAAACTCTGTCACATTCGAACAGTCACTCTCATACTGGTGTACAGTCAGCAGACCGAGTTCAAGCCATCAATCGCTCCACTCAGGGCAAGCACACCCAGCGCCAGCAGGGCCCACCACAAGGTCGTAAGCCGCAACATTCCCGCGCCTTCCCCCACAACAAAGCATGTGGGAACTGTGGGGGTACACACCCGCTCAAAAAAAGGACAGCATGCCCCGCTTATGGGAAAACCTGTCATTCGTGTGGGAAGCCAAACCACTTTTCACCTGTATGCCGTGCCACCCGTAAGACGCAGAATGCGGTACGACACATTGAGGACACAACCGACGATATCGGTGAGCATGAGCAAACGAGCTATTCATCTTCACAAACTGTCTACGCGGTGAACGGTCCGACCGGCGGACGCTTCAAGGAATGCACGGTCACGCTCAACGCCATACCGGTCGATCTCCTTGTGGACGTAGGTGCAAGAGTCTCTATCCTGAATGAGGCTATGTACCACAAACACTTCTCAACATTCACCCTTCACCCAACCACAGAGAAGTTACAATCTTACGATATGTCAAACATCGAGGTTGTAGGGATTGTCTACCTCCCCGTGCGCTACAAGGACACAGTTATCGACGACTTCCCCTTCTTCGTTACACGGGGATGCAGCCTCATGGGAGTCAATTTATTTGACCGGCTCGGATTCAAGCTCCACGACTCTACAGGCATGCGTATCAACACAGTCACAACCGATACCCACAAACAACAGTATCCGACTCTGTTTACTGACTTCGGAGAAGTGCGGGGATACTGTCACGCCCCTCGTGTGGATCCAGCTGTACGCCCAGTATCGCAATCTTTGCGCAGGTTGCCATTCGCAGTACGGGCAGAAGTTTCAGCGGAACTTCAAAGGCTGGAAAGCGACGGAATCATAGAGCGTATCGACTCATCGCCATGGATTTCTAATCTCGTCATAGCACGGAGGAAAAACGGCGAACTTCGACTCTGTATCGATCTCAAGTCCGTAAACAAAGCATTGATACCGGACAAATACCCGCTACCCACGATCCAAGAACTCTCTGCATCATTCCACGGATCTACGGTTTTCTCAAAACTGGACATGCGCCGCAGCTACCTGCAAGTGCCATTAGCTGAGCGTAGCCGACACCTCACTGCATTTATCACGCACGAGGGCATCTTCCAGTACAAAAGGATGCCATACGGGCTGAGTTCGGCACCCAGCGCGTTTCAGAAAATCGTGACCTCGATCCTGTCGGGCATAGAGGGGACGGTGAACCTTCTGGATGACGTAGTAGTACACGGCAAGGACAAAGCAGAACACGACAAGCGACTCAACGAGGTTCTTGTGTGCTTTGAAAAGCACAACCTCACATTGAACGCGGACAAGTGCAGTTTCGCGGCGACGGAAATCGACTTCCTCGGGTACAGAGTGTCTGCATCAGGGGTGGAACCCACACACGACAACGTGGAAGCGATTCGCAAACTCCCCATACCCACAAACGCGAAAGAGCTGTCATCGTTCCTCGGTACAACAAATTTTTACCGAAAATTTGTGCCGGACTACGCAGTGATCGCGGAACCCC